>DWCF01002404.1:0-24156 GCA_018230265.1 Delias oraia | reverse complement strand
CTGCATATTGCGTGCAAATTTGAACGAAATCTGTTAAGCGGTTTAAGAGTCCATTGAGGACAAACATTGTGACACGATTATACGATTTATATATATTAAGATAAGAAAATTTTTGCTCTTAGAAAACCTATCGTGACAAATGATATCGGTTAAGAGCCACACTTTAATATGATGTCATGGAATTTAGTATAGGATGACATCAACCGAACTTAGTCAATGCTTTTTCCTATTACATACTTATATTAAATTTTATAACCATGTAATATAACAGCATATTTATTAAATTAACAAAATAATAAAAAAAATATTTAAAGTAAATATTTAAAGATTTTTGATACAGACATTGCAAAATTTAACGTTCATCGGAGAACTTCCATTAGGTAGCCTCTACATAAATAAATCATCATGTGTTACTGTTTATATTTTCTTAAATTGGTGCTATATTTTTTTGGCAGTGATTTTTGGAATTTCTCATTAAATTTTTAGACATATTTTATAAATCTGGTTGTTCTTTACTATGTCTATGCTAATTCAACCTCAAAATGCCCCTATTCTGATAGGTTTTTCTTAGATCTGAAGTAAATTTTAATAAATATCAACAGTCTAATAGGTGATTTCAAGACTTGCAAGACCAAGACTAAGTGAAGTCTTGCATTTGGGCAACACTACTAGACGTACTTTAACGAGTAACCTATTTTAATACCTAACAACGTAAATATCTTTACTATATTTTTGCTTAGTGGTGGAAATGATTTTAACCATCTTCTATGCATTTATATATATAATTAAATGATAATTAAGCTTTTTTTACTGTAGAAAGCAGGCTATTTTCTTTATGTTGAGATATCATCGCCGCAAATTTACAACCATGCCGCAAATCGCGTTTTGGTTGTACGCCGCTTGAGCGGTAAAATGTTATAAACTTTCGATAGCCTCACTGAGCTAAGAACAGAACAAGTACTGCCTCAAGCTGGTATTCTGTAAGCTTGTATTATTACAGAGTGGATCCAATTAGTTCATCAGCAGTTTTCCCACGGGAAAGACAGTGTCAAACCATTCTAGATGCTTTTAAATCATAAATTCTATATTTGTCTTACTAGAATGTTTTTGTCCTATGGCTGCAATGCACAGGCAACAATGAGAAGGAAACCCAAAAAAGCACTATGTTTTACCACGCTTCAAAGTCACGTGCTAAATGAATCGAGAGGCTTTGATCATAATCAGTATCTATCAAATCAGTGGATCAATTTCAAAATACAGTTTCTTTTGTATAATAATTATCTAATATTTTATATACTCTGCAATAAATTAATTAAAATTCGAAGTTGAGCTCGTCTACATAATCAATATAATTGATGACGGATATAAGACGTGCTACAAAATCCTTACGCCGGCGCGCCGCTACAATCAACTAGATGTTTGTAGACGTTACGGGGAGTTTGTAGACGTCTGATTCGAGAATTTCAAAAAAATATATAAGGTTTTCCTTTAAGTTGATGGAACTAGACTTTTGTTATTCTCAAATAAATTTGTTAAAATTTTCTGAATTTGTACATTATACATTCTGTATTTGTAAATTGTATTGTCTGTGTAATAATTAACACAACAGGTATTAATAGTATATATAGCGATTTAAGTACTTTGAGCCCATATAATTTAATAATTTTGAACGGGAACACGGGTACAGGTTACAAGAGCACAATTTATAGCGCATGTTTTAATATCGACAAGATGGCGTTTTAAGCACATTCTTTGAGATACCACGGTGACCTTACTACATTTAGAGGTATAACATATTTTATAAGTAATCGTATTTAGATTTACAGATATTTTAAAACACACGAATGTGTTTTGTGTGTACGAATTTTAGATGTGTAAACTGCTTAAGTTGAATTATGTTACTTACTAGAGTTGTGATGATTTATAGAAAATAGGATATGTAAAATTTCTGAACGAATAATAGTGTCGGGCACCATTCTTACGTCCAGAGAGTCTACGAGAGGCCTTAGCGGGGTCGTCGAACGGCGTCGGCGTCCGGGCCGGGGGGCGAAGGTTTCGGCGCGCGCTATCGATCGTATCGCATACCTTCCTGCGGCCGCAGCAGAGCATCCTCCGAGCGCGCGACTGTCCGCCCGGCGAAGATTTCAACCTGGCCAATTTTCGCCACTGCATCGGTACGATTAACGCGGTACTTGCGGAAGCGACCGCGACGCCGGCACTTCGCGCATCGCGGGCGCGTCGACGCGGCCGGAGCCCGCGGACCTTCCTAGCGGAGTGCCCGCTGCCCGCTCGCGCATGCGCCCCTAGCCGCGCTTATCCCGCCCAACCCTTCCAGCACAATGCACTGTAGAAAAGCTGCTTTTACAGATACTCAAATCCAAGAAGTGAGATGAAATCTAACTGCTAATTATAATAAACCACTCAATTCTGTATAGCTATTTCCAATTAATTCTTATTTTTTTTATTTAATCATTTAATCTTTTGCATTCAAAATATTTTAAGCGTACTCAAAAATTTCCATCTAATAATTGTGAGTAGGTACTTAGTTCTGTAAGGATTTAAAAAAAAGGGAATTTATAATAAAATATACCAATGTTTTGGGTGAATTAATAATCTTCTAAAACACATTATTGACTTTAGCTAATATACCTTGAATAATGGGTGTATCTAACACGGTTTTCATTTTACAACGTAAAGGACAAGTTTGAGCTGAATTCATCGGTTCAAGCGATACTTTGGTGAAGTATTACCACCCACGCACCCCCTACATTTTACTCCTCGCGATTAATAATTCCGGCTACGCTGCCAGTGCGTATGTATGTGGGTTAGTTTTTTGGCGATCGATGACATTATTTGGTGCGAGCCACTTCCGGGTGATGCTGATGCAAGTGCCTAATGACCTAGTCAACCATATTTGCGTGTCGGAGTAGTAAACGTTTAAAATTAAAATGCATATAAATAGCATATTTTATATTTAGCGGCGTGCTATGATATGTTTTAATCTTAAAGTATTAACTATTATAAACATGAAAGCTTCGTGTATTCTAGTGAAAATGTAAAATAAAGTGCAAGCAAGCACTTATTCCTCTAACCGCCAAGGTACTCACAAAATTACAACAACGATTCATAAACACCACCACAACGACTACAGCTCATGCGGCACTAAGGAACCTCCGTTGCTCACAGATTAAAAATCAAACATTTCGCCGAGTTACGGTGGGTTTTCCATCGCCGGACCGTACAAAGCGGAAACAAAACCGCATGTGGGGTGGTAAAGCGCCGAAACGAACTTTCATTCGCGTCCACTCGCCTCGTTCGAATTAATTGGATTTCAATGATCCTTTCGGGATGAGCTTATGGACTATGGTTTTCACAATTCTGATGAGTAATTTCTGTCACCTGCAGACGGTTTATAGGCTGATTTCTATTTAATTGTGTAAAACCCGAATTTGATTTCTCACATATATGTATAATAAAGTATACTTATATGTATTGTATGTATTTATCAAAATGCAATATTACTATAATCAATGAGGACAATCTTGCCAAAAATATTTTAAACAAAGATTAACTTTTTTCATTTAAGTAAACGTTTATATTTTCTTGAAAAATGGGGTCAACTCATGGAATTCCTTAATTTCGAAATAGCGTGAATCCAACAGTCCTTCAAAGGAATTGATTGGGGTAATTTTATTGTTTTTTCACTTCGCCTCTTTATCTGGAAAACCGACGACGCGTTAATGATAGCATATCAATCTCAGAATACTATTAATTAACTATTTAGGTAAGACTATACTTCAGGATCCCCTTGAATTCTCGCCAAGTTTATATTTATATTAGTTCATATATTCTCAGCATACATTTAAACAATATCTAGGTGCTATTACAAAATTCTGCAATAAAAAGCTTAAAGAGAATTTTTTAGTTTGTGTGCTTCCTGCTTTATTTTTAAGTTAGGTTAGGTTTGTTTTATGATTGTTACAATTATGTAATATTACATTCACAATCTTATTATAACTTTTATGATTATTATTTCAATTACATTATTGTTTGCAAAGACAGACAGGGTTGGCGCCAAACAAAAACCGAGTGTCATCCTACAGTATATTTTAAACAATTTTTATATTTATAAAAGAGTATATACATTTTATGCAGTGAGTGTGGATCTACCAAATTTATCTTGCCAACAACGAATTGCGACGCGGTTGTCCAGGAGGAGGCAATCATTTGATGACGATGCCTGGCCCATAGTCATACAGCACCTTCTGATAATTAAATTTACAAAGTCTTCAAATCAATTAATATAAGATATATAATACAGCATGTTAAAACAAATTTGTATGTTAGATATTGAAACAACATTAC
This sequence comes from Delias oraia, assembly GCA_018230265.1. Taxonomy (NCBI): domain Eukaryota; kingdom Metazoa; phylum Arthropoda; class Insecta; order Lepidoptera; family Pieridae; genus Delias; species Delias oraia. Next base: position 19,791 of record DWCF01002404.1, on the reverse strand, counting down.
TTTCAAAATCTATTTATTTTATTGCTGTTTGTTTCTATAATAGCATCCTATTTTATTAAAAAATAATAATTAAACAACATACATTTTTCATTAAACAAATACCTAAATTAATCTCAGACTAGGTACAATAAGTTTCGTAGTTTTAAAACATATATATATCTCACCCACCTCTCATTACCCACCACCACCCCTATTATAATTGACCAATTCAAATGTCGTTTCATATCTTGATTGACATGTTGATTGGGTTTTTAATGATACCAAAATTGAACAGAAAATATGAATGTTAAGCAATAAATAGTAATAAAGGGTAATAGTCAACAATTAAAATGTATGTTTTACTAAATTATATTATTGTTTTGAGGGTTATTAAATTAATTAGTTAAGACAAAAATTGTTCTGTATAATTTAAACTATTTTAATAAGTTTTATTGTTTATACTCAATTTCTCAAATTAATTAAAATCTAGTGAGGTCCACAATATAGGAAATATAAGTACTAGAGGAAAGCAGTAATATTGATTAAAATTAAAAAAGATAGCTATCTTTGCACTGAATTATTAACTGAAAATTTTGTATTGATTACAATATATAAGTTTTATATAAAACCATATGATAAAATATAAAAATTGAATATGGAATACTTTCAACTTTCAAATAGAATTATTATACGCCTGCAATGAATATAATTTTTAAACCCAGCAGTGAATCGAAATCAAACATGTTTTAAAAATGAACAAACTTTACATAAAATAAAAGTCTTACAACAAAAAGAACTATTTATTAATTTAATAATATTTTTGGACATATATTTACACAACAATAATATTTAACTTAAAACTAATATCTCTTAGTTAATTATTACTGCGAAGATGTAACCATGGATCTTGTAACATTGAGGGATGTAGATATGCATCAATATTTGTTTTATTGTCTCTTGTATAACTGCCATTACATTCACTCTAAAAAAAAATTGCTTATAAATTAATGTAATCAAAAACTATATATGTACTATATTCAATTATATATATATATGTATTTTTATAACAAAATATTAGTCATAAGTCACAGTCTTACCCCAAAGCTACTGCTATTACGCGATCTATTATTCCTCCAGTTCTGATTATGTCTGTTATTTCGATTTTGATGGTGAACGTTCCGATAACTTGGCTTTCGATTTCGCGAATTCCATCTATCTTGAACAGGTGTACTTTGATTGAGTGGAATAAAACCGTCAGCCATTGTCTAAAAGACAATACAAACAAAACAAGTCACAACACACGATACATTATAACTAATTACCATTATAAATTTGATGATTATTTTCAACGTATACCAAAAACTTTTATCTTTTTGGGATTTTATGATATGGTATTTTCAACAACAAAAAAACTATTAAAAATAACAAAATGCTACAGATAACTGATAAGTAGTACAATATTCAACAGCCGATATTTATATGCCCTAGAATGTTCTGTATCCAATGATCAACCGCCGCCATTGAACATAAGAGTTAGTTCTTTAAGTATTCCTTCGTTTTCCATTAAACAATGTGTAAGTTCTGAGGCTGCTACACTTAGTACTTACGTAAGGAGTGACGGTGGGAGATGATATGCGTTGCGTGACTCCGGTAGGTGCTCTTGTCACGGGTTCGTTACGGAGCAAGTGTCTCGCGGCGTGGTATCTGCAGATCTACTCGGCGACCAGTATGCGGCTAACAGGCCTCGTGGTTTCCCGTTACAACCACCATTAGCTTAGTGGCGTATGGGCGTGGCTTTGCCGACCGTCGCTTTATTGGTTGCTGAGCACGCTACAAATATGATACGAACTCAATTTTCTATTACATCGAAAATTACGTTTCAATTATTGGCAATCTAAAGAAGAATATTGTTTATGCATGAACTTGTTAAAAATCTATACGAAAATAATATTTATACTCATGCCAAAGGCGTGAAATGTATTTTAATTAAAAAACTGGTTTCATATGCAGATCGCTAACGATGCCCATGCATAGTCTGTAGTTATTCATTAAAATATATTTACTAATATAGATATAGATAGTATACAAATAGAAATTTTCTTTAAATAAATTAATTCACATAGAAAAATGTATATCGTCAACTCAAGTTGTTTTTGGAAGACTAGACTCAATCTTTTTAATATGTTATCTAAACAATGGTAAACTGTCAAGATGACTTAGTAATTGGCGATAGGCAAATGAGCAACCGTCTGTACTCTGTTGGATCTGTCATCTGGATATCAATTTTTAAGGAAAGGACAATAATTTTTATTGTATCAACTCTCATAGACATAATTCAATGTACTTGATGGTGAACAACGAGATCGCCTGTCGATAGGTAGAAAAAAATGATTTTTGTTTAATGCTGATCCAGTCTTTGACAATATGTTAATAAAAATATAAATATAGTGCGGGTGCAGTGCAGTGCTACTAAAATGTGGATACCTTTAAAAACTCCTAAACTTGGAGTCGGTAAGTTTGACGTTTTGTCTATATCGGTATTACATCCTGCACAATTACAGGAAATGTATATATGAGCCTGATATGAATTTAAAATATGAATAGCTTCCGAAAATAAACTCGTACTTCCGAGTTTATTTATTTCCTGCATCCTTTCTTGTAATTGCCTATATTTGTTTACTTTGATTAACTTAAGAATTTTTATTCTATAAAATAGCAAATTTAATAAAAATATTCGATGTTGCTGCATTTTGTCTTGGATAATATATTTTGCTTCATCCATACTGTATACATTACTTTAGTATACATCATTTTAGTCAATAAGCTGAAAATATAAAAGAATTTGTAATCATTTTCAGCTGTATATAATTGGAAAGGGGATGTTAAATCTGGATTACCACTAGAAATTGGAGAGACTGTCCAAATTCTTGAAGAAAATGGAGGTAATGCATAATATATTTTATTTACATACCTATAATAAAAATACAGTGTAAACTCTATGTAACAACACTGAAGGGACTGTGCATTTTATAGCGTTATAAAGAGTTGTCCTTAAATGGAGAGAAGAAAAGGTGGATCGAAGACAAGCTAAACCAACTAAAGCCAATTGATTTCGATGCTTAAGGGTGTTTGTCATTAAATCGAGGGACATTACATGGAGTTTACACTGTATATTTAAAAATATCTTGCTATGTTATTATGGAATAAACAACTGGATAATGAACAATACGAACAATATAAACAACTGGTTATATTCTTTTTAGGATGGTTCAGGGGTTTTAGTATCAAAAATAAGTCAGCTTGGGGTATATTTCCATGTTGTGTCATAACAATCCGACCATGTACCATAAAAGGATCTGGCTTATCAGCAGTGGCAGAATTAAAAGATGACCCACTTGTTCGAGAAATTGCTTGTGTACTTAGAGAATGGGCTCGACTTTGGAAGAAACTTTATGTTGTATGTATTATTTTATATGTGCCTAGTTACTCATCAATATTTATATTTACCTTCTGTATATGCTCTATAAATTATTTTGTCAACCAATATATGCTGAGCAAAGCCTAGAAGGTGCAGCATCGTAAATTATAATTAAGCAAAATTAATATGTAAACAAAATAATTTTTGCATTCATTGTTTAATTTGTGCAATTAAAGTTGTGTAATATTATTTTTGAAACTGTGTTAAAAGATGACATTTTTAATCTATTCAAACACAAACCCAGCATAAAATATGCATTTATCACAAAACATTATTTTAATTTACAAACATTACACTTTTATTATAAGGAAATAGTAGAATATTACAGTGCACCACATTCAGAAAACATTCAAATTTCTTTAATAAATTAATGCTATATATTATAAAATTTCATGGAAAGCTCAGAATTACAGTCATCCTAAGAATCAATGTTTATGTCAAAGAACACATGGTTCTGTCGGGGCTGGGGGTGTCCATGAGCAGAGTATCATTTTTTCTCTGCTCATTTGCCACCACATTCATTAAAAATCATTATATTATTATTTTATATTAACATTATTTATTTATTGAAATTGGTGTTATAATATTTAAGGAGCGGGAAACCTATAGATTCAGTGCAGTGGCAAAAGTGATGCGTGAATTGCTAAGTGGACGACGAGCGTTACTTACTGGTACATTAACCCAAGATCAAACAAGAGCACTGCGGCTCAAACTTGTTGCTAAACTCGATTGGGGTAATCGGTGAGTGCTAGTCTTTACCTTTACATCTCGATTTTTTTAATAAAGTGCTTTTATGGTGGAGATTTGGCCACTCCATCATCCGAATATTAAATAAATCCTCTACACTCTTAGAGTATGATACAAATTATAATCCTTTTGCAGTCCTCTGTCAGTAGTTAAGCAGTAAGATGCACGATGGAAACAAAAGTACAATGCTTTGTGTAGAATATCTTTTTCCATTAATATGGACTATTTGTTAGGACATCTGTACTTAGGTATTTATTGTTTGTACTATAATCGTCATATGTATAATACAATATAATTGTACTATTACAATACATACTTTTGTAGGTAAGGTGCTGTATTGATAAAATGATTTATTACAATTAATTAAATCACTACATACATATTAATAATATATCATAACAAAAATACATATGAATAAAAGACGTTTATCCAAAAAATTATTCTTTATTCAAAAGAAAATATCGTATAAATTCACAAGAACAGTCTCTAAAATTACAATCTATAGTAGGAATGATAAACGAGATATTCGAAAATTAATTTTAAAACAGAAACAACAAAATTCCTTGTATGTCTTTACTTAACCTTGTAAAAGATACTGGGAGCCCTATACGCTTAACTTAGTCTATCTATATGGAAGAAGTAGTTGGCGAGATTCAATTGACGCATATAAAGTCTAATACTTATTTATTATGAATATGGCTAATTTGACTGAAAAGTCTTAAACTAATTATAAAGATGAATACAAAAAATTGGTCCTAATTTCTTATGAGCATTCTTGTAATTTTTTCTCTAAAAAATGCCTATCTGGTGATTTATAGCCACAATTCTGTCTACAATGGCACAATGCTTAGAGTAAATAACGCGAGTATAAAGATATTTTGACACCACAACTTGCACCACTCTTATACTAAATAATATCAAGAGAAACATCAGATACCCAATAAGGCAAGGCCCAAGAGTCCATGCACGACACTTATTTGTACTCCATCATTGACTGTCTTATTTTTTTTAATACCCTTTCCTTATGAAATTAGCAATATCTTGCCATTTGATTTTCTTATTTCTCTTAACTAGAGAGATAAATGTTTAAGTTATGGGGAAAATCCTACAGTTAGCCTATATTTTTTAGTATACATTATACATTTAATTTCATATATTCTATTCATCTATGTTATCATTTCTAAACAGCATAAAAATCGTCTGATGAAATTTTCTAATTCGTCAATGACTATCTATTAAATATTGTCTTTAATGCTATATTATATAGTCACTAGAAAATTATGCGCTACTCTGATTTCTAATTACTTGCTTCACTACAGATTTAGGAAATAGTTGACTTCTGATGTATCTAAGCTAGGAATGTCTGAATATTGGAAGCAGCTGCTCGTACAACTGTCTATCCACATTAATATAGCATAGACAAGCACCTACGTGTATGCTAGTATTGCAATAATAGGCACTGCCAATAAAAAGCTGGATGCATCAAAAATTGTTTTGGATACATTTTTAAATTTACACCCTAAAAAGTATGCTTAAAATTAAAATTCCTACTTCAGAAAAAGTGCAGGAGTTGTTTTGCAAGGAATGAGAATTAATCCTAAAGTATGAATAAGAATCTTAATGCAGTTGGGCGTTTTGAAGCAGCTTACGTCTCGGTCTCCTTGGAGAACTTGTCAATATCAGGATAAATCGGCGCCATCTCAATCGTGGATGGCGCTGAAGGTGGGTTTGACCCGAAATGCAGTCTTCTCGCAAGCTCGTCTAGCACTTCCCCAAAGACGCGGAGAGACATGTTTTGGCCCAAGAAATGGAGAAGGAGAAAATCACCAACCTGTAAATAAATTTCGATACATGAATGATCACGGTTTGCAGAAGTTGTGCAGTGGTTCAAAAAACCAATTAGGTTTTTTTTCACTCCAACATTTATCTGATATCTACTACCTAACGTTATGTGCTACCTACGTCTTTTTGCTTGTTATTGTAATAAACACTGTACGCATGCATACCTGAGTCTTCCTGACGAGGGCCTCTACACCGTTAGGTGTTCCGAATCGGAAACGTCTCTTGAGAATAGTTTCACGTGTGCTCGGTAAGAGGATGACAGCAGCTGAATAAATTAAGGCCAAACCAGAAATGACGGATAGGAAAATAAACCTGCAAATAAACGGTAATATTTGTAAACAATTGTTTATTCAGTTCGTTAAGTTTTGCTGTCTGAATACGTTAAGTACTATCGGCCGAATCAACTCACCAGAACCATAGAAAAATGAATATTTTTTCATTGAGAATGTTCAAAGCTAGAACGCAAAGGGAGTCGTGCGTCTGAATAGTTCCAGAAGCTCCAAATTTGTGGAATGTACATTTTGTCAGTCTCGGGAATACTTCGATCTGAAAGGATATTAATAAAGATTTACGTTAGCTACATGCTTTTATTAATAAATCAGCGACTACTTAGTATATTTATAAATAAATTACCATAGGGTCCGTTCGATCCTCTTGGTTCATATTTGAAAATCTTACGACATCAGTTCCATATGTCAAGAATGCTCCACCAAGGAATGTGTCTAGGAAGAATATGTTACCAACCTAAAATAAAATTGAAAGATAGATATGACATTATTAAATGTTAAGTTGCTGATTAATTTAAAAGTATGTTGAATTTGTGCCAAATTACTCACAGAGTTGATGAAATTCAGGGCCTCGCATAAAAAATATCCAAAAGAGTATGAGTTGTGCTTATGTAGTGTATCGATAAGATACTGAACTAAACGATTCTGAAATAACAAATAATCCTTTTCAAATGTCTGTAAGGAATGTATGCTACAGTATACAGAGGTCAATTATTAGGGACACAAAGTTTTATTAGCACACAGCCTTATCTCAATTGTACCAATTGATGAGTCTTCTGTCCGTGTATCAAAGACTGTATTAACATAACTAATAAACGATCGTAGACAATGATGTTTTTGTTTGCTATTGAATGACCATTTTCTTGGCTGGTATTTCTGAGTAGCTGAGTTAATAAGGGCAGTATAGCGGTCATGGCAATTATGCTATGATAAGCCAGGAAACTAGCTCTGTATTAATATACAATGGAATAAAAAAAACTCGACAAAAACTATCTGCATATTTCATACAAATACAAATTACAAAGCAACGGGGCAGTGAATATTTGACAGGTAATCGTTTAAACAATAGTTTTGGCATGGTGCATCCTACCTGGCGGGTAGGTCTGCTATCGTCTATGGTCGCCATTGTTCCTCGCATTCCATCGGAGATCATGCGAACTTTTCCTTCTTCCCAGTTCTTCCAGATCCAGTGTGGAAGATAAAATAATACTCCCTGTAGATATATATATTATTAATGAATGAGAAAAATACAACTGGAATAGAAATATGGATTATTTATTAAAATAGCATGCAACCAGTTAGGTTCCACACGTCAGCTATAAATTTATAGCAGATGCAGGATACGGTTTATATAAAGAATATTTCTCTGTTGTTCTGCCACATAAAAATTAAAGTTACATATATTTTGTAGCCGACGTTTATGTAGGCATTATCAAACTTTATCAAGAACTCAACCATAACTTAACTCATAGTTAAGTCAGCGTTCGTAAGATACATTACCGTTCGAATGTTTCTTCTCAGACTTAGCAAATCCGACTACCATGAAAAAGCCTTTTGATTTTTGGAGTTAATATATAGCCTATATTATAACTCAAATGACGTGGCTTTTCATTAATTTCAACAAAAAATTTCAACATCAATATAATCATAATAGTTAAACTTTATTTTACCTCTTTATAAAACAGTGGGATCTCGATAACTCGAATGTCTAAGCAGTGATTCACAACCTTTTTTTTGTTGCGACACATTTTTAACGATTTCAAAAGATGGCGGCGCACAAAGAAAAAAATGCACGCCGCTTCATCATAATTTGGAACTAAGAAATAACGCGTTGCAAAGCAAATAATAAAATAATTATTTTTTAATGGATTTTTTAAAATATATATTCATGTTAAAAATATTTTTCTTTTTAAATTTCGATATACATAAAACCTAAGTTTATAAGATTTTTTTCGACTTAATGAGTGTTTCGACTAAACGAGGTTACAGTTGTCGAGATTCCACTGTATTAGTATAGGTATAAAAATTAATTTACCTGGAAGAAAAGCACGAATGGCACCCATTGGTAGTAGGAATGGTGTCGCTTCTCCTCACCATACTCGTTGCCTAGTCCGGGATGCGATATACCTTTGCCGGCGGCGTGTTTGGGTAGCGTGAAAGTGTATGTTATCCAGCAGTAGGTGTTTATCACATGGTTTGGTATGACTCCGTCGTTGATGCAGGATATCGGGTCACCTGGAATTAGGTACTAGAATGTTACAAAACGTGATACGTCTAAGTGAATCTTTGTAGAGCTTAATAGCGTTTATTGTACAAACTATGTACGATTATGTAATAGGTGTGTGTGATTTATTTACACTCAGTCTTTGTTTGATTTAAATAATTATATCAATATAGATTTATTGATCACAATATCCACTAAATATGAATTTCAAATTTACATTTATACTATAAAAACCATATATCAATGTTTGGTTTTAAATTACACTCAGCGAAATAGATTTGCAAATAATGCTAATTAAACTATGGACCAGGAAACAAAAGAATTTTTAATTTCCCACCCGTCCTCGACATTGCATCCGTGAACGGATGAAGTAATGGTGATACAATATTACATCTGCCCCCTACCTGTTAACAATTGCGGCCCTGACTCGATATCACCTCGCTATTTACCAAGGCTGTTCGAATAAACAAAAATTACACTATGCGTCATTAATATTTCTATGCAGGAATATAGAATCCTGAAATAGAACAATGTCTTGACTAAACTCCTAAGTAATATACAGATGCGGGTAAATAGGTTTTGAGCTAAAATATTTTTTAGTTGAGCTTGCCCATTTAACTCAGTACTTGAGGTTAACGCTTACAATGTAATTTCTAATTTTTTTTTTGAAATGACTATCGCTGTCGGCATAAGGCCTCTACAGCTTCTCGCGGACTTTGGGGCGATGTAATTTCTAAGAAATATTGTAAACATTAGCGATGTTCCTAATAAAAATACATAAATAATCCAATTAAATTTCTCTATAGTTATATTAGCAATAATCGACGATGTTATTCTAAATATTGTTTAAGAGGTATTTCATTTGCTATAGTAATTGTATGTGATTATACGGACTGACATTGAATGAGTTACATGGGAACCAATTGGTAGTGTGACGTCAACTCACACGCCTAGTCAGTAAGAAGGAATACTATTAGTTTAGATAGTAAATACGTAGTTAAACGCGTATTATTATTAACACTCAAATATTTAAAAAACATATATTATAAGTATAGTTATTATGAATAAATATTTCATGTGTTTCGCTGAGTGAGGGAGGATATCGGAGGCCTTTGAAAACAACGCCGCTTAAGTGGTGTAAATAAGCCGGCAACACAACCAAAAAGCACCGAATGTGGCACGGTTGTCTATGGACGGCGGTGTTATCTTACCATTTACCGGTATACCATAAAAAATTATTATTATTACTTTAAGTTTAATTATGTAGTTAATAAACATTATGAGTAACTGTATAATCGATTATGTATAAACTCAAATTGCTAGCATTTCTTTTGTTTTTCTTGAAGTTTTTTGATTAATGACTAACCTCATTTAAAGAACTTTTAAAAAGAACGTACATAGCGTACCTATCTATACTAGTATAGTTTGAGCTAAAGTTAATGGTACTATCGTAGTTTTATTTTAATATATTTAAAAAAATAACGATGAAGACGGCTGGTCCCTTGATATCGTTTTAAAGTTGTCTACTGTACTTAGTTTTAGTACTACTAAGCTAACGACGATTAAGTACGTAACCCAAGGAGTAGGAAATGCAATATGCCATTAATTATTATATATCTCCGTTGTCTTCCAGTCACGTGCTATTAATTTCTCAACTAGCAATTAGAATAGTTAGAGCACTTATCATCTGTTTAGGCCCATTAGAGAGTAATACGCACGCATGTGGAAAGCATAATAAGCAAAATTATTTATTTTCTAGAATGGACCTAATATATTAAGATGCGTTGGAATATTTTTTTTAATAGGGCGCTATTATTTATAAATGAAATGAATAAATATTATTATTTTAATATATATACTCTATTAGCATGTCTAAATTTAAAAAAAATATAATATGACTAATAATCGAATAATAGTTCGAATAAAGTGTTCATAATAGTAATTGTTACTCAGGATAAAATATCTTACATCTTTATGAACCGATTAAAAGTGATTACGATTGAAATTATTAATTTTTCTTTTACAATTAATAACTTGTCTTGAAATATTGAATATAATGTAATATATATTTCTTTGAATGATCTATTTATTGATTTGTTTTACAATACCTACTTGGTTCAGCATCAAAATACACGATACTAAGATGTAATTGTAAGCAGGTGTTAAATACCAGGCATATTACTTATAATCATTTACGTTAATAATAACTAAGCATACAATTTTTCTTTGATGTATCTTGTGTTATTTCTACGCATCATTTATTTATTATTACATTAAAATTTAATAGTGCATTGAAAATCATTTCTGCACAAGTGTAACGTCACTTAGTGGGTCAGGGCAAACATCTGACGATAAAGTTTACATTTATGTGCACCTGTTCCCGCAAGTGCTTAATAAATTTAATCCCTCAGATCATATTGTTACAATATTAGATATCATAGTAAAAATGCCTTTTTGTCTAAATTGTTTTTTTTTTGTTAAAATAGGGTTGAGACATCATAAAATGTATTGTTAATAACAAATCTTTATTGTTTAAGTAAGAACTGTTTAAAAAACTGTCTGCACATAGAAGATATAATGCATACAAAAGTATCGGTTACAGGTGGCAGTTTTCAAATTTTTACTCGTCGTTCTGAAGACAGAGAGTAAGAAAAGTACAGTAGCAACATGATTCAATAAATACTGTTAGGTATAGCTTCTATTTTATATATAACCAATGCATTTGCGATAAGTCAGCAACGGTTATTTTACTCTGATTGTTGCCACCTGGGAGAGATGCAACGTGTTGCCTAGACACGAAATAAAACATTGCTGTAATTTAATACTATTGGACTTTGAACCTGAATCTTCTTTTGTTTAATATAATGATGATATCGCAAAATAATTCTAACGCGTCAAAGTAATTCCTGCTTCATATAATCTCACAGTTAAAAAAGACTCACAGTTAGAAGAATACATCTATCTACTGATGTTACGAATATTAATATAATGGAAAACTTAATCAATGTCGCAAATAAATAAATATAGACATCTCCACAAACTTCATAGGTATTTTGTCAAATTATCATTAAGTAATTAGTAATAGTTGCTATTAGCTAATTTATAAATAAAGCCAGATTCGCATATAAATGGTCACAAAACGATCGTTATGAAATTACGAAAAGTGACGCAATTATATGATCCGTTTGTCTGTGCATGCCCTACTTCTCGTAAGTTAATCAATTATTTTAATGTTTTAATGATAGGAATCCTGTCCTCGTCCTCTCCTCTTTGTCACTGATATTGAACTGGTTTTTGCTAGGGATTAATTACTGTATTCTTAACAATGCCAGCGCGGTTTTAATAAACAGCATATTTTCTCAATCAAATTGCCAACTATATCTTTTGATTTCAATCAAAATCAATTTTATTAAAGTAGTAGTAGTTTATTAAAGATTTCTTCTTAAATATTACTCTTAATAAGACACATGTAATGAAGGTCAAATGAAATCGATGCAATAGTTCAGTGGCCCGATTCGTATCAATGGTTTTAAACTTGGCACGTAGACGCCTCAATGTTTGTGTGTATAAGCAATTTGCTCATGACGTCTCAATTTGGGTAACTGTTACAAACAAGTTACACTGAAACGGGAAACTGAAAATGATTCATTTTCACATCGTAATGCCAGACAGTCTGATCTTTCAGCTGATTGCATATGAATGACACTTTTAAGGAAAATAAATTAACCGTTAAAAGGATTTAAATTAAAAAAGAGTACTGTTTGTGTTAAGGATTCGACCATTAAATGTACTTATTATTATCAATTGAGAACGTTTTCGTTAGGATTTTATGTTCGTCTTCATTACATTTGCATGTTAATTTTTTTGCTAACTTTCTCTGCCTCGTAAAGTTTAAATTGTCTAGTTACTCTCCACTTGTGATTTAATTGTATATATTAGAAAAACTAACATATAATGATGGATAAGTGACGGTATTACAAAAAAAAAATTATAAATGTTTCAAAATGTACAGTGAAAAAATCTATTTCAATTATAAAAGTATAACTCTAAAATGGAATTATATAGGTAATATATAGTATAATAATTATATAGGATAATAAATTATATTTATACTTTTCAAATAACAGGCGAGCCCCAAAAGACCGTGTTAAGCTGTGAAGGCTGTATGGCCGGCAGCAAGTAGCCCTTCCAAAAAAAAAATTCAAATAAAACTTACCGATAAGGTTATTGGCCGTTACCAGTATACAGAACAGGAACAAGATGGCTGAGGTGATTCGATAATGCATTCTGAAGGCCATATTGTCAATTACAGCTTTATCGATGAGGTAGCGGACTTTCACGAAGCCCGCCACCGCGGATGCCATGCCAAAGATAGCCATTTTGAATCACGATTTCTCTGTAAAAGATAAAAATAAGGATCTTTATTCACGCATCCAATTACATATTACTACTAAAATATATTCTCATACTAAGCTCGTGCATTGATTGCAATAGTTCATTTCTAAAATAGTTAAACTGTGTTTGAGACATATAAGTTACTTGTCCTAAAACAACTTCGACAGTCAGCTACTTTCCAAATGGTGTCATGACAAATGGCATACGTTGTTATGAAATATGGCATCATACGGCATTTATCTTGTCTTCGAATAGATACTAGGTATATGCCACCGGGCACCGACTGGAGGACCTCGGTTTTATATTGTCTGTTTATTGATCGATTTGATTTCGTGTTGATTTGGCTATTGTAAAACAGATAGATAAATCATCATTACTTTTAGATACGTTAAAAATAATTTCAATCATTGATCTCGCATTAAGTTTCGGCTTCTTCACGCCCACACTGCGCTTCGGTCCCACGTTTTTTGTTGATATTTTTTGTACTCATCTATTTAATTCGAAGTTGGTTTTAATAAACGATTGAAAAAGGGAACTGGGAATAATTTGACGGAGACAATCTTAGAATCAAATCATCACCAATAGATCCAGCCTTGAAATGCTTGGTCCTGTTCCTACGCGGTGTCGCATGTCCAACGTGTGCAAGGTTGAAGGTTGTAGGTTAATTGATTCAATTTTTTAATATACCACGTTATCAGTAATAAAATCTTAAGGTGGCTGTTGTATTGATAAGACTTTTCATGTTAATACTAGCTGTTTAATAGGAGCAACTTAATAGTAATCTACTTAAAGCGTCATTAAGGATGTGCTAAGATGTTTATGGATCGTTAATTCGTTTGGGGCTATATTTCGAGTGTTAGAATAGTCACCGGCCACTGAAGGCGAATGCTTGCTAGAGCGCAGGGCGTGCGGGTCGTCGACCGGCCGCTGTTCGCCTCCTGCGTATAAAAATCCCCTCCCCTCGCCCCGATACCTTAGCTCTCAGGGCAGACTGATGCACCGCGTGGCAACGCGAATTTTACGCGGAAACCAGTTTCACATCTACAATCTTTACCCGTTTCGCACGTTGCCCGACGTCGCGGCGCAATCACGCTCACGGTTTGTCTCGTTCTAAATTATTCACGCTCATGGCTACTTTATGACGATCGAAGCTTAAGTCTCAATACAGACCGACTTATGAAAGCGCTTCAAACACCCTTTGTTACACAGCACCATTTGTACCAATGTTATAAATTTTTTTTTTGATTAAACAAAGCACAAAGACATTCCCGTGTTCACGAGGCGACTTTTGGTATTTCGTGACTATCTAGCATATTTCATGACGACTACAGTTACATTGTTTCATATATTTTAATCGCGATGCGCATTATTGCAATTTTATAGTTGTTTTAATGAAGTTTTATAGTGTTGTAATCCAAGATGTAAGCAATAGCAGTTGTCAAGTTGTCTCGAGGCACGCGTCGTTTCGATCTCAATGAATTCTAATTGCGCGAGCGCCCGCGCTGTCCAGTCTACGTCGTATATCGTATGATCAGACGATAAATCGCATCGGTAATTGTTCAATTGGAATGAATTTCTTAATTTGAATTCTCGACGACTCAGATTTTCGATCAGCGAAGTTGCCTTTCAAAATTATGCAACGCAATGAAATGTATTGTGCCGAGAAACATGAACTGTTACTAGACTGTCGGTCCGCCGTCTTTTAGTGTGTATAATTAACTTTCATTGACCGCCGTTCCGTTCCGCATTGTTTACTTCATGTCACGTTGATCTTGCCTGAATCCACTAATACCCGGAGTAATAAAACTAATATATGGAGATAGGCGAGCGTATGTCATTGTATCCGGTGTTCCTTGCTCATTGGTTTGATCTGTCATTGAGATATTATCAAGTGGTGCGGAAATACATCGAATCGGTATTGTGGTTGGTGTCTAGCATCTACGTTACAATATCAGAACAGATGTATTTCATGTTCGTATCAAGTTACTTATGAGTGAAGAGTCAATTTAAATTATAAATTACAAGTCATAATGCATTACATTATTATATTTTGGCACTATCAACACTATACATATAAGTATGTTTTGCCGCCGCACTGAAGTCAGTAGAATTATTATAATTATTATTTACATACATATTATATAGTATTTATATATACAAGTAATCGCTTAAAGGTCATTGTAAATTGTGACGTTATATGTAAGTTCAAAGATACATACATCTGCAATTTGTAAACAATTAACGTATTCTCAATCTTGTTTGAGTTAATTGTTACTGCATGTGTGGAATACGCGATGAACTGTTTTTCATGTGTTTCAAATAGCTATAAAGAAATATAATAGTTACGTAACTTTGTCAATGCCTTAAGATCGGAATTTTATATTATTTAACATTGACCTCTTTAATTCAAGCTTCTACGTATTGAATGAGTAAATTGTATGATTTATGAAATCGAAATTCAATAGTGACCCATTCTTGTCAAACAGTAAAAATAACATTTAATTCGATGTAATCTTATTCTTTACAGGCGAAGATTGTGTTAATATTTATTCAGTGTATACAATTCGTAGTAGAATTCGTAAGATAGAAATGTAAAAGCAAAAGCTGCTGTTTTCACCTGTCTCAAGCGATTGGTACAAATAAATCGTAATGTTAGTAGTAGTTATTGAGTGCTCTTTTACAATTCAGGCGGTGCTCAAACAGCGTGACAGTAATTCAATATATGACCTGTTAAGATATGCAGGTTTGAAGTAATGCCAGGAATTGTTTATCAACAATTTCTGTTGCCACGCTGTAAGGTGTTTCCCACATATTATTGAAAGCTGTACGTGACAACGCCAGCTTGGCTTGTGTTTTATGAAACTTATGTTTGTCTTTGCTTAAATGTGTTTCATGTTTTTACTTTGTAACTCGCTTTGAATTCTTGCTTAATTCTTTGTCGGTCTTTACGTGAATATCATACTGACCCTGGTAAAATTATGTTAGTCAAATAAGCCAAAACAATAAGAAATTTGATTATCAAGTTTTTGAAAGTAATATACCTCGAAAAGTATCGAATAATTAGATATTATACACGGAAATATATTTAATAACAAAGTAATTAAGAGATTTGGGATAATTACTTCCTGTAATTATAATGTATTATTTAGTAACCTTACAAACAAGTATGTTTTTTTTATTTAGCCAAATCGTATTTCTGGTCACTGAACTCTAAAACGTTTAACACAAAAGCATGAAATATATTTTATAATAAGATAAATGGACTAGATAGGTATAAACCGACTGTAATTTCAAATACGATGCAAAAGTATGATAGAAAATCATAACATCATATACCACATATATGTGTATGTATTATATATATTATTCTAATTAATATATTCAAAACATTTAGAAAATCAAATTTAATATAAGTTTACTAGACAAAATTTATCCATGCCATGATTATGAGATTTTAATATTATTTATATACATAATTCAGACGACTAGACATTGTAACATAAAAAATATAAGATCATAAGGTAAATTAACATAATTTATTACGAAGATTTTGACATAATAGGTAAAATGTTAGATACAACATTTAACACATTTAGTTTTAAATATTTTCAGATACAGCGGTATCAAAAGTTCAATAAGTGATAACTTGGTGTACACAAAATAATGATAACGTACGTTAAAATTTTAAAGGTACGAACACTTGTTAGTTGCCTTCATGTTGGACCCTACCGTTGGGTCCTTTGTTGTAGATATTACAATGGTGTACAGTTTGACTACTAATATTTTTTTTAAACTTGTTAATTTAATTCTCTACCTGCTTTGTTGTTTTCAACAAAATATTGTATAGTATATTATTGCAATAAATCGTCATTAGCCATTACGTGATTATTTAATAACTTTTTAAAATTTCAACCCTTCTAGAATGAGCGTCGTTTGTCCCCAGGTAAACAGCGACGCTACCTGAGTTCAAAACTAACACGTCGTAACAAGTTTTAATTCATAACTTGAAATATCGGTCACCGCGTTCATCTCGTTAACAAATGGCCCTCGTGAAAGCGGGTATGGAGAAGGCTCGATGACTGTGCACAAGGCTTTTGTTCCTGCACATGCTTATAACCTATGCCGTCAAACTGCATTCCAACATCAAATAAATGCTAAGCGCGTCCAAATACGTCTGAGCTTTCTGCTATAGCTTACCTTTTCACTAACTGTTAATTTGGCCGCCCGATAATTCAATCACAACACAAGAGACACAACCGGCCGTGTATTTATACAATCGCACACAAGACTACGTCACACTAGTCGGGGCTAGAAACTGGTGATTTAAATTTGGGTAAAACGAGTGGCAACTGCGGCGCGCGCGCCGCACGACAGCTGCTAGCGAGTCGGGAGACAAACTGGAACTGAAAACGCACTTGCTCGACCTCCTGCGATTCTAGCGAACTACAGAACAAAGCAAGCGGCGCGAGCGCAGCTAAATCCGTCTCACTCACTCGTAGGGTTGCCGGTTTGCAGTGCTTGCGTCCGTCCCTTTCCAACGGCTCCCCGTGTAAATGCACAGTAGTCAAATTTGAGAATCCATAGGGAAACAAGTTCGGTCCGTGACTTCTTGCGTTTTCACCATAATGTTGAATCTCAT
The DNA here is from genome assembly GCA_018230265.1 of Delias oraia. Classification (NCBI taxonomy): domain Eukaryota; kingdom Metazoa; phylum Arthropoda; class Insecta; order Lepidoptera; family Pieridae; genus Delias; species Delias oraia. The sequence continues at coordinate 2,200 of DWCF01002404.1, read as the reverse complement.
CCAATTTTTTTTACTACGCTCGTGATTACTGGTTTTAGCGGGTGAAAATGCTCGAGGCTTTTAATTAACACATTGTTTGTTATGTGTATTATGTCAATCATGAAATACAACAGCTATTTTTCTTTATGCGGCTAACGATTTAGATTGTAAAGACTGATGAAATAATGTTTGTATCTTTATATACTTAAGTACAATATCGGGTCTATTTAATTATTAAAAAATATGTTTTCAAATTGTTATCTTGCAATTAATAGATTGTTGAATATTCATACATTCATAACCGTTTTACCTATTGTCTGTAAAGCTAAGAAATATTTAATGACTATCTGATGCAATTTTTAAGATGAGAATAATATTTTAATTTCTACCAATAACATATTTTTCACGTCTAAAATGCGCCATAAAGACTTTCTACTTGATCATTGAGCCTTTGTAGTTTTATTATGAGGTCTGCCTATGCATTGTCATTGGCTAGGCACGCAGGATTCTTCTACCTGCTATGAGTCACGAGAAACAAAAAAAAAATCGCACGGCTATATCGAGGAATTCGGAGATTCAGTGAAAATATTTATAATTATTATTATATACGTTTATTTTATTTAATTTGTAATTAAAAGATGTTGTGTGTGATGTACTTAATTACCCACTTTACTAAACGTTTGCGATTAACTAATAAACGATTGATTATTTTGAGAGTCTTGTAGCTAAGTGAATTAGTAAGTCTACAATGAAGCGGGTGATATCGGGTTCGAATCCCGGTCCAGTTTTGTAGTACATTATATTGTTCCTTAATCAATGGTTTTCGCAGCGCTCACAATTTCAACAAGATTTATTCAAGTTAATTTTTACATCTTGTGTTACATTATTGTTTATTGTAAAGATCACAATTTTTTTGAAAATGTAAGCCTCTATAAATGTACCTACTATCCAACACTGAAAGAATTTTTGGAATCGGACTTAGCGCATTCAAACTATCGAACTATCCAGCTTTGTAGATTAGTATAGACTTTTTTTACGTGCGCCAGATTGAAATATTACGTCAGCGATCCATTTTTCAGTGCTTACGGTGTCTTTTTAATTTTTCCGCCTTACATTATGACTTCTTTAGTGCGTCTAGGTGTTAATTGAGTGAGAGGAGGAAATAATACAGGCTAGTGGGTCATTCTTTATAATTGAAAATCTTATAACCTTAGTTTGAAATGGAAGTCGAGTGTATCAAATACGAATGCTTTTTCGATTCAAGTCAAGGGTATTACATATTTCGGGGTATCGATTTTAATAGTAAACAAAAATACAGTTTTTGAATATCCCCTATTTATTTCATTTGTGCAGACTTAGCTGATTTCCAAGGCAAATGTTAATCAAAGAACTATTATATAGTTTGTGTTATAATCGTAATTAAAATTTAAAATCATAGTAATTTATAAATATAAGACGTGTAATTTACCTATAATTATGATTAAAGATATTAACTAAATATTATATGGGTATGTTGTGATAGTAATTAGTATCAATTATACTTAATTACCTAATTGCTATGTGTTTTTTTTAACATTCCACGAAAAAGTTCATTATATAAATTATTGTAATAAACAAAGTAATTATCATGTATTTGACGATAATAATTGTCATTTAGTAATGAGCTGACTATGATCTTCGACCCAAAATATCGTGTTGTAAACGAAAATCCTAGATATTCTAATAGATTTTACACAAAAATTCAAAATGATATTAATCTGAGGAAGAGCATCGCAGGCTTGTGAAATTATACCAACAATACAAGCAAATCGCGGATTGTGGCGCATTAGTCCATTGGCGGCTGTGTTCCCTTACCATGAGGGACCATATCATAACATAGGACCCGCTTTACAATAAAAAAAAAATAAAACAGGCGTGTTAAATGGTTTGATGGTTAGCAAATTTATAATAGCCGAGACAAGGACCTTAATGTAAAATGTGGCACTGGAACATTTTTACAAAGGTCATATTAACATTTGATAGAAATTATATGGATTCCTAATTTGCTAATATTACATAAACAACGGTTGGGTCTTAAGATGAACATGGACAAGACCAAAGTCATGGTTAACGCTCATGTCGCACCTATACCGGTTATAGTTGAAAATGCCTTACTCGAAGTTGTTGACGAATACGTCTACCTGGGGCAAACTGTCCAGTTAGGTAGGTCCGGCTTCGAGAA
>DWCF01002403.1:0-24165 GCA_018230265.1 Delias oraia | reverse complement strand
TTGAGAATTGGACGTCTATTTTTCATCTTGCTAAATGTTAAGGGTTGTCGAAACCAAACATTGTTTTGTATTTAAAGCATTTATTTTTGATTTATTAATTATTCATTCTAATCAGTGCTGAAAAATATATACAACCCTACATTTTACCCTTATATGATGAACCCTTATTCGCTAATAGAGATATTAGTCTTTGATAATTGATAATATATGTGGCATAACATATTTTGCCAGGATTAGCTAGTTTTTGTATAAAAAACATTTATGAGTCAAGAGAGAATTCTCTGTAATCACAAAATATTTCAGTTTTATTTATTTACAAGTTGATACTGGTTACCTTTAATTTTGAAGATGATAAAAAAAATTAGTCTGAAATATTTACAATAAAAGATACGAAGTTATTCTAGTAGGATTTATTTTGGCGCCAATGCTATGGCATAAAGGTGTTTGATTTAATCACTGTGAAGACAGCCATATATCGGAGCTAAAGATTGCATTTGCAGCTGTATTCACAGCATTTATCTTAAATGCTGAGGCGTACCTGAGGCGTAATACTTCGCCATTGCGGCCTCCTTGACGAAATCAATTCCGTTCTCCTTGAGCCTAGCGGCGTTGTATGTTAGGAGACGAGCCGCTTCCAACTGTGTTTGTAGGTGTGCTATTTGGTAGCTTATACCCTGAAAATAAAATAAATTTATTATTTAATAAAACAAATTATGCAGTATGAATGTATTTTCTAAACTTAGATTTAGATGAGAATAAGAAAAGTTCAATGTCAGTTACACATACTTACATTTTAATACAATACGTTCATCAATTTGGATACATTTTATAATAGAAGCAAAGAAATTCGTTCGATGATGATGATGATGATTTAAAAAATATAATTTATATATAATTTATACACGAAATATCTACAAATTTTATATAATATATTTATATTATGATTGGTAAGATTTTTTAAATTTAGCTTGTTTTACGAGAAATTCTTCTAGATTTAAAGGCATTAATACCTGGTAGGAGTAAATCTTGTTTCCAAATTGTTTTCTCTCTAATGTGTAAGGAATAGTAGCGTCCATACAACCTTGACAAAGCCCAATCATCTGAGCGGCAATGCCAATCCTTCCCTCATTTAGGAAACCGGCTGCATATTTGTACCTGGATAAAAATAATTTAAGAAATAAAATTAAAGCGACCTAAGAATGTAAAAAAAATAATTTTAATTACATATTTAACAAATAAGAACTGAAAATAATTGTTATTTTTTGTTTATATAAAAAGTAGAGCAGTGCTGAAACATATGTAAATGCACTAATTACCAGCGTAAAACCTACTTGTACCGAATTTGGCTTAGGAAGTGAAAATATATTATATCAATTAAGCGACGTATACGACGGCAACAGAACCAAAGCGCGGTTGTTAATGGGCGGCGGTGATCTCTTACTATAAAGGAGAGATAATAAAATGACTGACCTACTAATATCATCTATAAGAAGAAGAGAATCTTATTTGTTTTGTAAATGCGTAATTATATAACATGTTAACACACCCTTTTCCATATTCCCCAAGGATGTTTTCTTCAGGAATTCGAACGTTATCGAAATGGACCATACAAGTTCCCGATGCTCGGATACCTAGCTTATTCTCCGGCTTCGCGACTGTTAGACCTGGAGTTTCGCGTTCCACAATGAAACATGTGATTCCTTTGTAGCCCTGTATGAGTATTTTAATACAATTAAGTATCTATAGTATACTAGATGAGCCGTCAAACATTATTTTTCCATATAAATATGAAAGGTAGATATATAAACATATTTGCACCCGTAGAGAGCCATGCTGAAGTATAAGCTGACGTACTAATAGCACGGGCTAACAGAATACTCAGCATGAAATGGTAATACTTGGTAATACTTCTACTGTGTTTCGCTTGAGTGAGGATATCATAGGCCCTTTAAAATTTTCGCTGCATAAAAAACTAGTAATACAAGCAATTAGCGGATTGTGGCGTGGTTGTCCATGGGCGACTGTGTTCTCTTACCATATAGGAGACCCATCTGCTCCGTTGTCCGCTATACTATATAAATACTACATACACTATATACTTTTAATGTTAATATCCCGAAATAAAAAGGCTGCCTTAACCATGACATAATTGATATTATAGAGCTTAAACTTGCTAAAAAAGTCCAATACAGCATAAATCCAACTTTAATAATTTATATGGCAAAACAATGTTTACCGGGTCATTTATTGCGTTAGAAACATGTTTTTGTTTACTTGATTATAACTTATAATTGTTTGTACTTAAACACATTAATGAATGTGGAAATTTTTAATGACGCAACGGGAAGTTGTACGGAAATTTTAAGAGCTTGATGCCAAGCAATCTTGTAAGCTACTGCTGTGTTATATATACTGGGTTCAATCTCTGGGCAGAATATATTATATTCTGCATAAATTGTCTTTGAAAAGGCTTGACTGTGGCTGGGCGAGTCTTACCAATATCTTATCGGTGGGGATAATGGTGACGCACTAATTGACTCCTTTAGAGGGATATCACAAGCTCACAGAATGCCAGTGTAAACATAACTTGTATTTTGTTTCACTTAGTGAGTGTACCGGAAGCCTATAAGTATTATCGTTAAAGCTTATAAATGCAAGATTGTCGATGGGCAGTGGAGATCTCTTCACATCAGACCTGCACCACTTAATGAATCAACGTGGCTCTTCCACGGGGGAGACACTGTCGCACTGGCCTAGTCACTTTCAAGTCCCACCAAACATCGAATACTCTATAAATTAAATAATCAAATCTCTTTTTTAGGCTTTTTGAGCCTACAACACTAATCAGTCAAGTGTCTAAGGGATGCATTTTTGAAAATTTTCTTACCTTAGTAGGGTCAGCATTGGCCATGACTAAGAAAACTCCAGCAACATCCGAGTTTGAGATCCACATTTTGGAGCCATTGATGACGTAATGGTTACCATCTTTCTTCGCGACAGTTTTCAATGCGAACGCGTCGGAACCGGATGTTGGTTCCGTGAGGCAAAAACTTCCTGCCTGAAATATATATAAAGAAATTATATTTCTTTAAGTAAACCACTCACAGAATACTCAGCGTGAAACGGTATTTGTACTGTGTTTTACAGAGTGAGTGAGGATATTAGAGGTATTTAAAAGTGCCGCTTAAGCGACATAAAAAGCCGGCAACACAGGAAGTGTGGACTGTGACACCGTTGTCCATGGACAGCGGTGTTCTCTTACCACATAGTACCCACCTGCTCCGTTATCTGCTGTATCATAAAAAATACAAATTTGAGAGTGTAGAGAGTATCTTTGGTTAATAAATAAGGCAATATAAGGTAACTCACATATTCAGTACACAATTTGGTTAAATATTTCTTCTTCTGTTCTTCATTGCCCAGTTTCATGAAAAGTGAATTGACAAGCGTATTATGTATGTCCACATAAGCTGCAACTGCTGGATCCACTCGTGATAATTCCTCCACCACCAACATCATTGTAAGGAAACCGCAACCCGAACCGCTGTATTCTTCTGGTGTTTCTATGCCCATGAGCTGTAAAGACATAACTAAAGAGCCTCGTAGCAAGTGGTATTATAGGCCAGTTATTCCCAACCTATGATCAGCGGACCCCAAGGAGTCTGCGATTACATGTATGGGGTCGGCGGTGGCATCTCTGGACCATACAATGGTTAATAACTAGAATAAATAACTACTCTTTTTTGCTGTTTATTTTATTAGTGAATACGCGACAACTATCATAACTATGTGAAATTGGCATATGTGAGTTCGCAGTTATAACCCAACCATGAAGCGAGGAGTATCAGATTCGATCCCCGGTCCGAACGTATTTTTTTTATTATTTGTAATCTAATATATAAAATTCTCGTGTCAGTGTTAGTTACCATATACCATATAGTTATACATGGAAACGGAAAAACCGCTTTTTATGAAATTTTGTATGCATGTTGAGCAGATCAGAGAATGTAGCCGATTCTCTGATCTGCTCTGAGGGCTAACCACCCCTAAACTTTTTATTTTTATTTTTTCTATCTATCACATTTATCCACTTAGCGATATGGAAAAAATAAACCGAATACCGATCTTACTTATTCTATAATTAATAAATCATGCGAAAAAACATTATTAAGTTTAATTATAGAATATTAAATAAATAATAATTGCAAAAACAATACAGACGTAATGGTATCTAAGAAATATAAAAAAAGAATTGAAAGTGATCACGCCACTACTTACACCATTGTCGAAGAGCAATTGTCTGATACCTTCGTCGATTTTGTGCTCATCTTCCATTTTCTTCACCAGTGGCGCGATCTGATCCGTTGCCAGCTTCCTGACTGGACAAACAAATAGCTGTTAATGTATTTTTATCGCATAGCGGACAACGAAGTAATCAGTTCCTATGGTAAGAACAAAGAAATCACCGCCGCCCATGGACATGCACCCCACGGTCGGCACTTTTGTTAGCCAATTTGGTTAACCGGTTTGGTTGGCCGATTTACTCACGCCAAGAACGTTTCACGCTGAGTATTCGGCCGTATCACTTCGCCGAGCCGGATCAATTAGTGCGTCAGAGTGGCTCTCCACGATTAAGAGTTCCAAAACCGATTATATTATAAATGTTCGGACCGGGATTCGAACTCGATACCTCTCGCTTCGTATACGCTCAGTAATAGTTAACTGTCTTTTATTGTCAGAAAAACAAAGTTTATTTCTACTCCCTGAACATATAAATTGGTTTAGTTTTTTAGTTATAAATGATAAAAATTGGTATGTATGTATACTGTATACATTTTTTCAAAATGACTACTCGCTGTGAGCACACGGTCCTGACAGCTTACCCCTGTTCGATTCGATTGTATGTATACATATGTGTTATAAATTGTTCTCTTAGAACCAAATGAAATTGTATTCGTTTTGATAAGGAATTGTTTTCAAGTGATAAGATATCATTGCGTAATATTGTACAAACATTTGTTTGAATGTTAACTGAACAACATTCCGAAATATTTCTAGAATATTTATAAAAATTTAATACCCTGTTCTTTCAAATTCAAATTCAAAAGAATTTTTAAACAGTAAAGCTACCATTGGTTCGGAAGATATAACTCTACAAGAAGAACCAACAAGAAACTCATAAGGTTTCATTTTCTTATAGTCAAATTTACAATAGTTGGTTACTATAAGCTATATGTTAGTTTAAAAGGTACCAGTTGGTAATTACAAGAGATACCACTTTAACGAGGTATTTCCAAGTCAGTTATCCTGAAATCAGAGGTACCGGTTTCGATCCCAGGTCTGAATCAAATTTATAATTTATTTGGTGGGAACAGGTGAGTCTCCTATATGCTAAGAAAACACCGCCGCCCATGAACAACCGCGCCACAGTCCGCCTATTGGTTGTGTTGCCGGGTCTTTACGCCGTAAGCGGCACTTTTAAGGGCCTCCGACATCCTCAATCACTTGGCGAAACACTGCCGTTTCACACTGAGTATTCTGTCAGTCCATAGTATCACATCGGACAATCCGGCCCAATTGGTGCGTCAGCATATGCTTCAGCATGGCTCTCCCATGGGTGTGGGAGATTTCCACTATTTTCATTTTAATTTATAATTACTTAAAATCACTTACAACCATTTTAACACAATATTCATTCTATTATTGTTTTAAATTTATCATTTAACTTTATAAAGAGGACAGCCAATTGGTCAAAGGAACGAGGCTTGTGAATCTATTCACGCTTAGAGACAGGACTTACATAATACATTCTGAGCAAATTAAAGACAATTTATACTCCAATATAAAATATAATACGGTAACAGAACACCTCACAGAATACTATATATATCTATTGTGTTTCGCTGAATGTGTAAAGATATCGGAGACCTTAAATACGCCGCTTAAATGGCGTAAAAACCGGAAACACAACCAATGCGAGAACGGTGGCGTGGTTGTCCATGGGCGGCGGTATTCTCTTACCATATAGGAGACCCACACGCTCCGTTGTTCGCTAAAGAATAAAAAAAATCCGTTTATTTCTGAATGATACCAAATCTACGTGGCCTAACATAGATATAACACAAACAAGACTTATCGGCAAAATAAGCAAATTTACATTAGATAAGAATATTATATAAATTCATATATGTAAACATAATATATTTTTTTAATTTGCATAGCTAGCTGGCTGATAATTAAGGTGAGTTTGACAGATGTCATGCTGACATGGATTTTTTTCTTAAAAATTTAAATAAAATTAATAAGAAAATATTATCGTAACGATTGTTAATTTAAATATTTTCTATTTTTAAATGAGTTGTGTTGTATTTTATATAATTTGTAGATAAATAACATAGAAAAATATATATTTTAAGAGCAACACATAATGTATGTATGTAATCCCAAATTACATCACAAGAAGATTAAACTTACTGTATTATATACATATATATTATAAAGTATTAAAAAAATATTATTAAAAAGCCAGCAACACAATCAATGCGCAGACTTTGGCGCGGTTGTTCATGGGCGGCGGTGTTCTCTTACCATATAGGAGACCCACCTGCTGTGTTGTCTGCTATAGAATACAAAAAACAAGGCGTCCTTGTTTTTTACATTCTATATTATATTTTGTTTTTTATTTAAATCTATCGAGCAGTTTAAACGTAAAAGAAATATCTTAACAACCAAAAGCTAATAATCATTCAATTCGGTTGAAGGTCAGTGCATTCACTATCAACAAAGTCCCCCTCGATGTACGTTTTCATATCATACACTTAAAAAATTAATAAAATCAAAATTATGTAAGAAATGTTTTTTTTTTTCATTTTTTCAAAGCATGCAACGGAGCAGGTGAGTATACTCTATGGTAATAAATCAGGGCCCATGCTCTAGCTTAAAATAATTGTAATTATTATAATACGGTAAGCCATTTCTTTTAAGATGATATAGGCAAGGATGTCTGTAGAACAATAACTGAGCTTTTTGAGGCATTTTGTGCCGCGTGTCATTAATCTGGTAATTCATGTGCCTGCTGATGTATTTCCAATATTACGACTTGAAAGCTTTAAAAAAAACGTAACTTTAAAAACCGGTACCACAACGGCCAATTGGGGCTAGGGGTGTCCATAAGCGAGAGCCTCATAACTAAGTGGTCTCAAAAGCCTACCACGAAGCGAAGAGTATAGGGTTCAATTCCCGGTGCGAATTAAAATTTTTAATTATTTGGAATTCATAGTCTTTGGAAGGGCTTAACATTGGATTAAAAATACTGGGTGTGAAGAATTTTGTCACAGTACGCCGGAGCGTGGAGTATATTAGATACATCGTAGATAAATATGTTAGATACATACTTCGTGATCTAATCTAGTGCTGTATAGAGGCTTTTTATGGTGGTTCATGATATAGGTATCATAAAAAATACATTAATTTCAATAAATTGAAAAAAAAACTTACTAGTTTCCTTCATAGCCAATTCGTCATCAGTGAGAAGAGTCAGTGGCCGTGGTGCTTCCGAGCTGTACATTTTAACCTTTCCCGCGACAAAAACCGGTGTCCGCCATTGCTCTAATATCTGCAACAGGTTGGCAAAATAAACTCCCTTAGTTGAAGATCTTTGCAAGCAACCCAAGCCACGAGTACGGTTGAGCCTATTTGCGTGCCAAATAACAAAAAGTTGCCACAAACTTTTGTAACTTGCAATTTCTTTGCAAAACACAACACAACACAGCAAAGATCTAAGTCAAAAGAGAAAAAGTTAATTTTAATAATTCTTCGTCACATAATTTACACACACCTTAAAACCAACACGTCGTAATGGGATCATTGTTTTATATTATTTGTTCGCACGACAATCCAGCTAGACCGGAATGCAAAGACTGATGTGTTGAATTAAAATGTGAATACTATTTGTTATCTCACTCACACGGAGATAAGTATTGTAATTATTATTATATACGCTTAATATACGCAATTCAGATATTATTTTATTTGTTTACGAGTTCCAATTAATTATTAACTAATTCTTCTAATTAAAATTTAAGAAATTACATTGCTGTATGATTAAATAGTTGTTTTATATTTAAAAATTCTATATTTCACGTCAAAACCACATGCAATAAATAAAATAATACATGGAAACAAGATAACAAGAAGACACTTGTAAAGAAGAAAGAGGAAAATAAGAAGACAAGAAGAAAGAAATTAGCAGGCAACGTTTGTTGTAAATCTTTGCATCCTTTTTTATCATCTATGTAAACAGTAATTGTGTTAAGCCTTGGTGCATAATCTTTAATATTTTTTTAAAATGTTTACAGAATTTGTACATAATTTAAAAGTAAAATATGTAAGCATTCTGTAAAAATTAAGCTTTATCTAATGTCACTGTCTATTATAGTAATCTTTATAAGTAATATTTATAAAGATTTACTGCCATCGCAACAACGACACGATTTATTTTCTAAATGTTGTCTAAAAATTATTATTTTTAAAGTTTCATCTACAATTATAATTGGTAAAGTTTAAAGCATAAATAATTCCACAGCAGTTTAAAGAAAGTTATACAAATCATAGAAATTTGAAGTCATAGAACATAATAATTAATATATGAAAAATATTAAATAATTTAAGTATGAATTGTACTTATGTGAGGGAAAATAAAAATAAATAAATTATTAATTCTTTTAAGATTTTACTTGGAGATAGATGTCGCCAAGAATATTATTAGGTTAATTGTTCATAAACTAATTACGTCATTTACTTTAACTATATTACTTTAGTTTAATTTTGTTATTATATTACAAGCCGGAAATATTTCGGATTATCGATGTAAAGCAATTTTATGTTTAAATAATAGTTGGTGATTTGACTTTGTGACGTCTGCCCTAAATGGAGAGACCACCTTATTGACGTCTGCCTAAAATGGGGATGCCGCCATGATATAAAGAACAAAATTTCAGTACGGAGCTCAAATTCAGGCGATAGGGTTCTGTGTAGGGACCGCGGTAAAAACCGCCTCCGCCGGAAGCGGAGGCGAGGACCGATACTGGTCGCGAAGCACACTCCGGTGAGCTTCCGGCCGGCCGCGTAAGCCAAGGTTCGTGTCTCGCAGGAGGCGCCCTTGGGCCCGTCGCGGTCATAAACCAATCTCTCGGCGAGCCTACGGCTCGCCCCAAAAGTCCGCGAAAAGCTGTTGAGGCCATATGCCGACAGCGGTTAGTCCTTTAAAAAAAAAATGGAATTTGTTTATCATAACATTAAAAAAGCTAGGTTGTTCACATAGCTCCAATATATGCCGTACCATTGAAAATGATTTGTTTAATTATACAATAATAACACATTTCAATGGAAAAGTGTGATGCTCTGAATGTGTCTTTGACTAATATTTTTTTTTGGAAGGGCTATTTGCTTTTATCACATGCCATACAGCCATCACAGCTTCACACGGTCTTATGGGGCGAGCCTACGGCTCGCCATGATTTGATTTTTAGCCGCGACTAGCGCAAGGGCGTCTCCTGCGAGACATAAATCTGAGCAGCCCGTCGAAAGCTCACCGGGTTGAGTCTGGCGACGTAGCTAGGTCCTCGCCTCCGTATTCGGCGGAGGCGGTTGTTGTCGCGATCCCTACACAAAACCCTACCATCAGAGTTTATGTTATTATCCTCTCGGGAGGCTATCAGCTTGTTGATAGCTATTGTGATAGGATCATCCTTATCGTGTAATACGTCCCTGGGTCTCCGGTTGCGTTTGATCAGGCGAGGAATGTAATCAGCGCTGTGGCGCAGGAGTGGATTTGGGTGCTGAAGTAGCGCTCACACGTTAGCTTCATCCATTGGACTATAGTCAGGTGCTCTAAGTCGTGGTGGAGGTCAACATTGCACATGTAATAGGACGCTCCGGTCGCGATTCACGTGAATCGCGACTGAATAACCTATAGACGTTTTAGGTGAGTTGGGATGATTTGACGGCCGTAAACAAGAAGAAAATATATAGCGGCAACTTAGACGCGCTTACACGGGCTTAAGCGGCCAACTTTCCCGCAATGGCCCAAGCCGAGGTTCGTGTCTCGCAGGAGACCCCTTGCGCAAATCACGGCACTAAACAAACTCTCGGCGAGTCTACGGCACACCCCAAAAGCCCACGAAAATACCGCCTTACACGTCCTTTGGCGGCGCAGACCTACAGCACTCGCATTACGCGTGCCCCCCTTAACCTTCATAACACTCGAGACACCGTCGAGTCTAAACACGTGTGTAGTAACAATGCAGGTATACCCCACGCTTTTGACACGCGCTGCCCGCTCCTTCGCGACGCGGGGAGATATCACTGTCCCGCGGGCGCGGACTATAAATCGTCGAGTCTACGAGCATTGAAGAATATTGCGAGGTTACGGCTCGCCCCAAAAGACCGTGTGAAGCTGATAGCTTTACAGCTATCAGCTTCATCGGCCATACGGCCGGCTGTATGGCAGCAAATAGCCCATATAAAAAAAACTGAAGAATATTCTACATACAATTCGGCCCGCGCGCACTAGTCGTATTTATATTTGTATATAAATGTAATTTAAATAGTGAGGAATAAATATCAGAAATGTAGTACAATCTATTACTTCCGCCACGCCAAGCAACCTCCTATAAATAAAATGCTTCGGAATCTCTTTAGCTAATCTTGGATTGATGATTTTGATAATATGACTTTATATACCTATTTTTGTAATATACTTATTTACAAATATATATTCCGGCATTATTAATTAAATTGCTGTTAGTAATACTATAAAGTACTTGACTAGGTATTGTTTGTAAGTTAGGTATAATTAACGGATCTCTTTTGCGTGAAAAACATCAAAGGGGTATCCAAAAGAGTGATTAAAAAATATATTAGTTTTCATTTAATGAAATTCAAAAATCGTCTGAGCAATATAAAAAATAAAAAGACTGGTATGTTCTATATGTTTACGAAATTATTAAATTTGTGTTGATTTGCTTAATTAAATGTAAAATTAAATATTTTTTATGAATAGTGATATAATTCAATCGTCTGTTGGTTTGATTTGCCATAACAGGTTTCATTTGCAAATGATAAATTTTTCCATTACGTAACATCATAGAAATGTTTATGAATTTATTCAATGTAAGGTTAATTAACGGTTTTATTATATATTATTATCTTTTTAAAGGGATTAAGATATGTAAAAGACGTGTTGTTTACTAAATAAACCCACAATTTTAAACGGTTTTAGGTATATAAGGTTTAGGTGCACTAGTCACTTGACTTAGAAACATCATTAGGGACTTTCCTAAGGATATTTCTCCACTCATCTGTATTTAATCATTATCAGTGCGTTATAGCTTCTCGGCACATACTACCATACACCGCTGAAAGTTTGTATAGACATAAGTGGTTTTGAAAATACACCGATAATACGTGTTTACTGGTCAGTTCAGATTAATAATATGATTAAAAGTTTACTTACATGATTTTAATGAAAACAATGTTAGCTTATGTTTCCTATAGCGTGTATTTACAGTGAAAGAATTAATCAAAGGTGTTGACATGCTCTTTTTTACTGTTTTCAAACTTTACAGACATTATTGCCCAAAGAGCCAACGATGTCGCCTGTAGCAGCCTCTCAGGCAGACGAACCACGCACAGAATTACTCGGGTCTCTAACAACGCAACAGCAACAACGTACCAGTGCCAGGGTCATAAAGAAGTTGCGGCTTGAGTCACCAGTGGATAAACGAGGTATTTAGTCCCTTACCACACTCTCCTTTTTAATGGAACCAAGTGAGCTTATTCTTGATTCTTTCTCCAAAATATCCGAGATATAACCTGAGTTTGACTTGACTTATTAATGAAATATTCTTTGATTCAATCGTTTGTGAGCTGTGATCTATATAAGAAAACAAAACCCATGTTAGGCTTACTTAAAAATTGGGCAAATATAGTCGTTGTAAACTGCATATTTATGTGGCAATGTTTGTAGTAAAGTTTCTTTATATATTGAACTAAAAATTATTGTACAGATGCTACAGAATGCGATACGCCAAACAAAATCGATGACAAGGAACCGCTCAAATTTCCCACGCAGTGTCCGGTTAAACAACGAATGTCCTGGTCGGCGGATGAAAAGAATTTATTTTTTGAAGCTCTTAATGAGTACGGAAAGGATTTTGATGCTATCACATCGTACATCTGTGGTAAGATGAAGAAAAAAGGTATGACTGACGGATTGAAGACAAAAACGCAAGTCAGCCATTTCTACTATAGGACATGGCATAAACTCTCTAAACACGTACAGTTTGATGAAAGTAAGTTTCTATTTCTTTCATTATTTTAAAAACTACGAGATTCTAGATTTATTTAATCTTGTTTTTTCTTATTGGTAATTTTTTTTATTCTACTATATGGTAAGAGAACGCCGCCGCACATGCACAACCGCGCCACACTCCTGCGAATTTTTTATGCGACAGTATTAAAATACTCGCCCAGCAGTCAGCCTCACCAGGCTTGACAGAGGTCAAGCCTTTCCAGAGACGGAATAAATTATAATTTGAATCCATTATATTTCGCTCCATAGTACACTTTAAAAAACATTTAGCTACGAGACTCTCAAAATGGTTATTGTTAATTAATGGTTCCTTACGTTTCAGACGTAAAAAAAGTCGCTCAAGAGCTCTACGCCCTTATAAACTACGGAGAATTGCGGCGTAAACTAGCGTCTGTGAGTGAAAAGACTTGTGCCCGACTAGGTGACATGGTTCGCGTCGGGAGTATGGCAGTACGTGCACGGGGACGTACATTACGTGTACGCACGCCCATGTGCGCCGCGTTACGGAGGCTGAATCAAATAACTGGTAAGTTATCGTAATTGGTACTATTATTTGCTGGAAATTCCGGTTATTATTTAGAGCTTGCGTTTTTATTGTTAGTTATATGTAATTGTTGTTTAACAATAAAAATATTATATTCGTGCCCTGTCGTAATTGAGATACATTTGCCCTTGCTGTTCATGTTGTACGATTTGTCTGATAGGGATCTCTTTAGCGTTAGCTAACAATTTATTATCTCTGGGAAACGATGCGGTTTTTATCATAAATGAATGAAAAAACTAGAATGAGGTGAAAAATCGTATATCAACCATATGTCATCAGGTATTGATTGTTCAATAGCCTATATTATTTCATCAATGCAATCCGAAAGTTTACACTCCACCAATTTCGCACTTCACGCTTCCATAGCCATGTTTGGATAGAAAATATAATTTGCTGGGAACCGATTTCAAATAGAGTAATGAGGGTTGACAAATTTCAAAATATTAATTGCTTTTATGAAAGTGCTATTAAGATTTCTATCGTTGAATGATGCTCTGAATATTGATGTAATTATTTCCAAATCACCATATTTATCTGATATTAGATATCTATTTAAGATATTTATAATTATATAATTAACAAAAGTTAATTTATATGCTGTATGCTTATAATTTCATAGACATATTATTTAAAACTATCTATCTATCTTAGAGTAAGATTGTTTTCTCATGAAAACAATCGTTTTACTCACAGTAATGTATGTGCGAAAGGTAGTCAAGGAAAAATACAGCTCTACAGTAACTTAAGTTTCCAATAAATTCATCGCTTATTTCAGAACGTGCGTGCGGCACGCGTGTTTGCTCCCGCGCCCAAGTCGTGCTACGTGCGCGTAATACGAGTGCGTGGGCGCGAGTACAGGCTGCCGCTCACAATCCTCGCATGGCTGCCGCATTACCACTACGGACCCTACTCGCTTCATTTATAAGAGCGCTAGAAAAACGATGGAAAACTGTATCCTTTTAATAAATAACATATTTGATGGATCTTCTATATGGCAAGAGAATACCGCCTACGGACAACCGCGCCATAGTCTGCGCATAGGTTGTGTTGTCGGCTTTTTACGCCACTGACGCAGCATTTTTTCAAGGCCCTCCAATATACTCGCTCACTCAATAAAAAACAGTAGAAGTACTGTTTCAAGTACAACAACCATTTCATTTACGTTAAAAAAATGCTTCCGCATGGCTTTCCCATTAGTAAATTTTCGCATTTTATATGCCTAATTTACAGAAAATATTGTTTTACAAGTATACCTTTGTTAAGTTCAACTCATTGAAATTGGTAGAATTAAATCCTATATAAATATTTAATATTATTATCAAAATTAATGAATTTCGATCAAATTGAGTTTCCTGAAGCGATATTGTGAAAGTCTAATAAAGAACCTGAATTAAATACAGTCTCACTATAAAGAGTCGCCTATTAGAGATGGCATAGACAAAGGTAATTTGAGCTCCGAAGGGTACCAAAGACGTGGCAGCGTAGACGAACTCGAGTCGCATCTCAACTTGGAGACTGACAGGGTTATAACCAAAGGTATGTATTAAAAGTAAAATTCATCACATTTGATTGATACGATACATTTATAATCATAGATGCAGATTTTCTGTGGTATAGCAGGTAACGTAAGTAAATTTTTAGAGATAACGCTTTTACAATAGGATCCCGGTAAACGTTAATGATTAATGATTTTGTAGATGATATCACGCCTTATATTTCAAGTATTTCTCAGAAAATAAATTACACCCACTGAGTTTATTTCTCCGGTTCTTCTCAGTGGACTTAGCTTGGGACCGGTGGTAGACTGATTTTGTCATTCAACGAGCTGCATTTTTGTATTTATGTTGAATAAAAATATTTCATTTAATTTCAACGGAGCAGGTGGGTCTACTTTATGGTATGAGATCATCCGCCTATGCATAAAGGCGCAATAATCTGCGCCTTTGGCTGGTGGCTGGCCTTTAGGTTTAATTTCAATTCTTACTCATGCAATGAAACAGTACAAGTACTGTTTCAGGCTGGTCTGTGTTCCTGCGGTATTACTTCGGATGAGCCGGCTTAATTAGTGTGTCAGCATATGTTTCATGGCTCTTACACGGGCGCAAAAAGATAATTTTTGGTTTTTGTAATAAGCGTGCGGTCTATTCACTGAAATAATGTTTATCAAGTTTTTCGAAATCGATAACAGTTGGAAAGTTTTAATAAGCTTGTTTGAAAATTTTCTCTTTGTAGAACAGAGTCTACCTAAAAAGTTGGCCTTACATCTCGGCCCACGTCCTGGGATAGAGATTCATCTACCGGTTCTTAGTCCTAGTGAACAGTTGTCCAGCCAAAAGATCTGCTTTTCATCATATTTAGAGAGGATGGGATTACTGCATCGGGATAAAAATATTGGTAAGGAGCCTTGTATAATGTAAAAAGGATTGTATAATATTGTACAAATAAGTAAAATAAGGTTTATATGAAATCCTTGGCAACATTGGACGTGTTTCTTTTTCGCCTGCCGCCCATCGCAAACCGCGCTACACTGCGCTCATTCTTTGTGTTGCCAGAGTTTTAAGCAGCATTTTGGAGGGCCTCCGATAACCTCCTTAACTCCGCGAAACAGAGTACAAGCATCGTTTCAAGTACCTTTTCACGCTGAGCATTCTGTGAGTCTGTAGTATCATTTCGGACGAGCCGACACACTTATTGCGTCCGCATATGCTTCAGCATGGCTCTCCCACGGGTATAACGACTCTGTTCCAAATTATTCAGTACTTTATATTATAAATGTATAAATTATAACAGCAAATTTAAATTATCCCAGGTTGTGGAAAGAAGAATATGTGTTGATATTCATAATGGTAACATTACATCTTTGCAAAATTGAATCGCTGAGAATTATTTCCTTTATCATGAAATAGTGAAGATATTGAAATATGAAATAGCGCGAGTAATAGATTGCGAGAGTTCTATTGAAATTTGCCTTTTCAATTATGTAAATCACAACCAGATGCTTATTCGGTCAAAGGCTGTGGTTTAGTATATTTTGTATTTATATGTAGTAATTATGTATATTTGTTGGTTTCCAGTTAAAATAAGAACACCAAAACGCCAAAGAAAAGATAGCACTTCAGAAAAAGATAAGGACGATTCGAAAAAGTTGAAACTTGATGACGATAATAAACTAATTAATATTGACGAAACGGCCATTGATGGTATAGAGTTAATGGCACATTTTAAGAATGCTCACGACGATGAAGAGAAACCGAGTACTGAAGATGAGAAGGATCTGAAAGCTGACGAAATAGCTGAGGAAGATGCAGAGGCGTCAGAGAGGGACAACATCATGTTCGAGAAGGAGAAAGATAGTTTTTCTGAAATAGAAGATGAAGAAAAATATAATAAAAGTGACACAGACAACGAAAGCGACGGAAAAGTAGATAAAGAAAGCAAGTTTAACCATCTTAAGGTATTTTTTTATTGTAATTTTGCCGCGCGTAATAGGTTGCGTACTAGGCCAGACGTCTGCGCGTTTTACTAGTGTTATTATATATTAGTTTTTTTATATGTTTTTATAGTTGCTCGTGAATTTCAGGTAAAATTTCGTATAAAACCAAAGAAACACGGGGGCAGCATCTACACATTAGTTCAGAGTAAAGATTCTGATGAAGCAAAGATTGAAGAGTTGAAGGTGGAGGAGCCAAAGGTATTCTGAATTTTAATTCTCTTGTTTAGTATGTGATATGTATATAATGTCATATTTATGTATATGCGCTTTTCAAGTATTACGTAAGCGCTATAGTTCTTTGCTTTGCTTTTTTTGATGACAAGGGGAACGAATGGGTTAAAAATTGTAAAAATAAAAGCTTATGTAATACATACTTAATTAATTACCTGTTTTATTCATTATTTCAGTCCGAAGAAGAAATAAAGCCAGTGATCGATGTAGAAATGGCAGTTCGACAAATACGTGCAGGTTGGAGTCTCCATGACGCGGGACATCTTACTATCGGAGACCTATACCTTATGGTGATTATAAGTCACAAGGGATATTAACCAATTATTATGAAACTCGCAATTTCTACGGCTTAAAGAGACTACAATAAGTTATGATATTTAGAAACTTCTGTGCCTTAAAAATATTTTTTCCCTGCCAGCAACACAGATTGTGCCCACACTTTGAAGTTAAATGTGGTTTTGTGTGTTAACAGTTTAAAAAGCTTTTAAATTCAATATTGTAATTTCTTATGTATCAAGTGCCTAAAATCAGTCTAAAATTTACTTTTATATTATATTATAATTTTTTTATTGGTTTTTATGTTTCTTAAGGGTAAAATTGTGACGATTTATTTTCCTCAGTTTGGATCTCGTTCGAAGATAGATCTGGATTATTGGTGGGCTGAAGCCACGCCACCTCTACCGCAACCGATTAAAGTCCAAAAAACGTTGGAAAACGAAAAGTTAGACAAGGACAGAGTTATTGATAAAAAGGAGAAGGGAAGTAAAACCCCAGAAAAATGTGATAGCTCCGTGGAAGATGACGTATTATTGTCACCAAAGAATACGTACAGTCAGGACAGTAACGATGGATTGTCTGGTGATGAGAGGAAAAGTAAGTGTCCATCCATTGATTAAATCCGATCGTAGTGTTGACTAAATTATATAAATAATATTTACTAAATGAAATTTATACATACAATGGTCAACTATACCGTAAAGACCGGCTATACAATCGCGGCTCTGCTGTAGCCATAGGTGACCATCGTAGTCCATAGGCTGTTAGATCTTTTGCTGATAAAGAGGAGCTATGCTCTTGGAAAGCTTCTAAATGTTGATTAGATTTTAATGTTTCATCTGTACTCCTTGATGTTTGTAGTTCCACAACTGAGCGATTTGCCTAGCAACGGAAAGCCGCTTATCCTAGAAGAGCCTTATACTCGTTTACCTTCCTATTTTCAATAAAAAAAACAAGTTATTGTGTTAAAATTCTTAGGTGAAGCGCAGTCTCCGGATCACAAGTCCTCAGGTACCCTGAAGCTGGTTAGCAAACTAATCAATAGAGCTGAGCCGCAGCCGCCATCAGATGAATTATTTTTACTCAATGATAGGTGAGTGCGGCTGCCACAATTATATTTAATTAAATATGCGGTAATTTTTCCCTCAATATTGTTGGAAAATTACCACTTTTTCATCCGTGGGAGTACCATTTTGACGAACTAACTGGGCCCGCTAGTTCGAAGTAATACCATGGGCTCAGACTACTCAGCGTGAAATAGTAGCTGTATTTGAAACGGTACTTCTATTGTATTAAAATTGCCGTTAAAAATGCCGCTTAAGCGATGTAAAAAGCCGGCAACATAACCATTGCTCGAACTGTGGCGCGGTTGTCCATGGGCGGCGGTCTTTAATAAGAGACACATCTGCTTCATTGTCGGCTATATCATAAAAATAAACTTATAAGCGAATACAAGCACGTGTGTTTGTTGACATCAAAAACTACGTTTGATTTATATTCATTTGCAAAGAAATACTTCTACTACTTCTCATATAATAGCAATAAAGGAGTTAGCTAAATCCTTTCGTAACTTGGCTGTGCATCCCTAAGGGTTGACAGGCATAATTTCAAATACAGTTAACCTGCAAGGCCGTATGACATACACAGCGAGATAGTCATACAAAAGGTTCAAAACTGTAAATGTGGCATCGTAACAAACAACTAAAATTGGCATCGGTTATCATCATCATTTCCGCCGTAAGACGTCCACTGCTGGACATAGGCCTCCCCTTTGAACCTACATGCATACCTTTCAGAGGCGACCTGCATCCAACGACCGGCGACCTTTATAAGGTCATCACATATACATATTTGGCATCGGTTATGTTTGCTTATAAATATAGGCTTTGTTTACAGATTAAAGCGGCTGCTAGCATTGGCGGGTAATCCGCACGTAACGACAGCGACTAATACTCCCATCTCCAAGTGCAACTGCGGTCACGTCTGTCCAAAGAAACAGGTTTGTAGAGTTTTTTAACTTATTATGGCAAAGCCTTCTCCGACAACATATATCATTACTAGTAACTTAGCCTCTGTTCTATTTCTTGATTGACCTTCCCACATAACATCTTTAACAAGATAAAGCAGATCAGTTACGTTAAATTTATTTCTAATAACAATTTCAGAAGCTCCAGCAGTATCCACAAGAGCTACCAAAGAGCGATTCTAACTCTGTGTTTCGTCACCCGACACCAATTGCATCCCGGCCATATACCGTGGTAATTAAAACAATTGACAATTATGCTTAACAATTTCAATAATTACATTTGTCTCTTGCTCTTAAAATAGCATTGACAGTTCATATATTATGCTATAGCAGACAACGGACCAGGTGGGTCTCCTATATGGTAAGAGAACACCGCCGCCAATAGACAACCGTGCCGCAGTCCGCGTATTTGTTGTGTTGCTGGCTTTTTCCGCCATTTAACCGGCATTTTTAAGGCCCTTCGACTCGCTCAGCGTATTATAGTAGAAGCGCCGTTTCAAATACAACTACCATTTCACGCTGAGTATTCTATGAGCCCGTGGTGTCTCTTCGGAGGGGTCACTTAAATTCAGCATGGCTTTCCCTCAGGTAAAAAAAACAGTATAGTATAGTCGCATGAACGCGACATGATTGATTTTGACTTTCTGAATTTTTATTATAAATTGTATTTTAATTTATTACTTTCAAATTGTAGAAAAGTAGTGACATCAGTTTGGACGGTTTGCCGCGTCGCCGACGAGGCAGGCCAAGGGTATCAGAACGGGATAGCTCAAGAGTGGTTGTACAGAGACTATTACCACTGCTGCCCAAGCTACCTCCTACAAGTGGTAAGTAAACTAATATCTTTATACAGTGGAATCGCGACAACTTGAACTTTGTTTAGTCGAAATCTCATAAACTGGAAAAAGTTCTATTTATTTCCACTGAACGTCTAAATACGCGGTATCTCCAATTAATTAGACTTTGTAATCGAACAAAATGTTATATACCTACGATGTGTTGGTAAGAATATTCTCTGTACTGGAATTTCAAATTCTCCAATTCACAATTTTGTAACGAGACTCCGTACGTCGTAGTTAGTAAAGTACTTGGACTTCTCAGAAATCATAGCAATAAGATTTAAAAGGAATTTGTGGTGTGCATTTTTATTTGTCACTTATGTGCATTTGCATATAAGTGACAAATTGATTAAGTATGGAAGAATTCTATAAATTTTCATATGTTAAGCCTTATTATGAAGTGAGCATTAACACGCATTCTCACAGGCAACTTTTATTAACTTATACTAGGTATAACAGTACCTTATACTATATATGAATTTGTATTTCAGATTTAATCCCAGTGAAATTGGTCCCTAATTCGTACCCGCCGACGTCATCACGAATTCTACCAAAGCCTCCGCCCAATACACCCGAGTAAGTTATAATTATTTTCTAAAAATGGATATTGAAACAAAAGTGATAACTTTATATAAAATGCGTGTCTAAGATAATAAATATTATAAATGAATTGACCACAATTCTCAAGCGGCATATAATGTCTTTATTCTTACAGCCAATGGTGGTTTACGATTAAATTCATCATTTTTTCATCATCATTTCAGCCGTAAGACGTCAACTGCTGGACATAGGCCACTCCCTTGAGATTAGATTAAATCAATAAATTAATCTCCTATTCTTAAAATATCAAAACATAAATTTTGCTGAATTTTTTTATGCTATAGTGGACAACGGTGCAAGTGGGCAAGCTCATATATAGTAAAAGAACACCGCCGACCATTGATTATGTTGCCGGCTTTTTACGCCGCTTAAGCGGCACTTTTAGGGCCTTCGATATCCGCAATCACTCTGCGAAACAGTATAAGTACCGTTTCACGCTGAGCCCGTGGTATCACTTCGGACGAGCCGACAGAATTAGTGCGTCAACATAGGTTTCAGCATGGCTCTCCCATGGGTGGTAATAATGTCTTAAAAAAATAACAGTTTTAAAATATTACATTATAAGTAAGCCGTTTATAGGTGGCAGTTCATAAATGTTGATTTAGAATTTATAATTTTTTATGACCTTTTAACTGGTTTTCTGACTAATCGACATTACTTTTTTCTAGAAATTTTAATTTTTATTCTTTAAATAAATTTTTAATTCTGTTTCAGTTTGTCCGCATACTACGTTCTAAGTGAGTCGAATGGCCGATTCTTCTTCCATGATGGTGACCGCCGAATTCCTATTAGCCCGCCGGAGGATGAAGATGACCAAGGTATTTTCACTTAAAATTTAGCTCGTTTTCCTTGAAATTTTATTGTTTCAGACCAAGACTACTAAAATGTATAAGATAAAATTATACAGGGAGAAACTACGACCAAATTCATTTACTAATTAAGTATTTAATAAATACATTATTATTACAGCTGACACAAACGGTAAAGCTGATACAAATAATGAAAAAGACGAAACTGTTAGTCAGAATGGCGATGCAACGAAATTGAAACAAGATCAGAACTCTACACCAACGTCTATGAAATCGGAGCAGGCTGACATGACAAGTGAGTTTTCAATTTTTTTTGTATCATCATTGCAACCGTAAGACGTCCACTGCTGGACATAGGCCTTCCCCTTCGAACTCCTTGCATGTCTGTCGGAGGTGACCTGTTTCCAGTGTCTTCCGTCGTACAAGGTCGTCTGCCCACCATATGGGTGGGCGTCCCACGCTGCGCTTGTCGATCCGTGGCCTCCACTCTAACACTTTTCGGCCCCATCGACCATCTGCTCTCTTTTTTATATAATAGATATTCTATAAAATTCCCAATTTTTTTAGTATATCATAGACATTCTATATTAAGAGTGCTCGTATTCCTGAGATACGCAATGCAAAGATAAGCAATGTGTAAAATTTAAAAAATTAAACAAAAATTATGTAAGACTAGTTAGAATTTGTTAAATTTAAATTTAAGTTCTAGTGTGTGCATAGTTCTAGATTCTTAATACTTGAAATTAAAATGTTTATTAGGTTTTTTAACGTCCGAGTCTATGTCGTTATCCCCTTCACGACTTCTTCACGACGCAGAAGGCTGGCTTGAAGGTTCCGTACAAGATTTTTCGCTCAGCTCTTTCCTCAATCAGCTGGAAGGACGACATCCTGATACTGCGGTATGTTCTAACAATTTATTATTTAATATTTTTATTGCTCTTTATCCATGCACTATATTTATTTCGATCTCGATATCAACGATCTCCCTATTTTTTAATCAGTATATTCACATTCGCATTTCTCCAACTATTACCCGTGGAAGAGCCATGCTCACGCACTAAATAGGCCGGCTCGTCCGAAGTGATATCACGGGCTCATAGAATACTCAGCGTAAAACGGTACTTGTATTGTGTTTCGTAGAGTGAGTTAGGATATCGGAGGCCATTAAAAACGACGCTTAATTGGCGTAAAAGCTCGGCAA
Organism: Delias oraia; assembly: GCA_018230265.1. Taxonomy (NCBI): domain Eukaryota; kingdom Metazoa; phylum Arthropoda; class Insecta; order Lepidoptera; family Pieridae; genus Delias; species Delias oraia. The sequence goes on along the minus strand of DWCF01002403.1, from coordinate 1,773 downwards.
CACATCCAATGCACGGACTGTGACGCGGTTGTCCATAGGCGGCGATGTTCTCTTACCATATAGGAGACCACCCATTGTCCGGTATACCATAAAAAAAACTAATGGAAATATCTTTGGTCTAGGTGGATTCGCAACTTCACTCACTAATGGCGGAGTCTAGTGTGGACTACGTAGCCAAGTTTGCAGATCTCGCTGCAGAGGTCACAGAAAAGGGAAATAACAATGAAAATCTTTCTTAATCCAAGGGATTATATGTTTTTTAAGGCATACCGTCTGTCGTTTAACAATTGGCGATGGTAATGGTTTGATCAAATTAAGATATTTAGCTATTTAAAAATATATAGCCCCTTTATTGGTCGCTTTGGTACGACATTTTTAAGGATGCGCGTCTGTATCATTAATTTTAACCTATACAACATTTTTTTTATAGGATTATCCTACCTGCATGTTACTTTACAACAAACACTAAAAGTTATTTAAAATCAAATCCTTCTATGGCAAGTATAATATATATCTGTAAAATGTACATTCCTTATATTGTTTGCAATGTAACTATAATTTTAGGTAATTTACTGTATTATATAAAAGTGTCATTTAAAAATGTATTGTATATATTAGTATTACACTTTTGTAACATTAATAATGACTTATAATTATGTATAAACATATACATAGGTATTAAACAATTTTATGATTTATTATCACACAATAAAGATTACACATTATACAATAAATAAAGTCTTCTTGAATAACCACAATAATTATTTATTTTACCTATTAGAATATCAATAATATGTATAGACTAAAGATCATTTATGGTATTAAAAACGGCTTTCAGCTCTGGTTACTAGACTTTATACTAAGAGCAATTGTTAAATTTTTACTAAATACAATTTGCTTATGGTTTATAGATAATTTTTAGGACAACAATTAATCACGCGTCGGTAACATTTAGAAATTCCTTTAATTTTGTGTATTGCTAACCAATTAAGATTTTATAACAGTGACATATTGCTACTTATGATATGGTTAACAATCCTGACTATGACTAGTGCTTGAAGATTCAAATAGGGATAAAGAATAACAGGGATGTATAGTCCAGTAATTTTAGTTTCATCTGCGGAATAAATTCTAGTGAGCTGAATTTTCTATACATCTTTATTACGGCGTTTTAATGAAGATGTGAAAAATCGACAATGATATCGTGCCAGCTAAAAAAGGTATAAAAATAAAAAGGTCACGAAAATCAGTTTTTCGCAAATATCTAGCGATCTATTAGCGATTTATTGCTTTGAGGTCAATAGAGGTCAGTATCAAAATTGTTTGTCGTCAAATTATCTACAAAAAATGCCAATAGCATTTTTCTTTAAACTCAACCGTTTTCGGAGTAGTGTTGAGAATGCGACTAGAATGCACTATTATTCGGTATTGTGTCGTTGACAATATTATAAGACTAATTATTTATAAACTTATTACGTCATTTCCTTTAACTATATTACTTTATATATACTTATATTGTCCGTGTGGTTAACGGATCAGAATAGTACCACTCCCAGTCTTCCTAATGGGATGTCGTAAGAGGCGACTAATGGACACCTCACCGAAGGGTGGGCAGCAGCGCCCTTTCGAGGACAGCAGATGTTCTGCGATCATCAACAATGTGGTAAAAGTCGGGGCTGTCTCGAGTAGGGTTGCATTCCTGATACTCAGAATAACTAAAAGGTATTCGATGAAGGTCATACAGGTATACGCACCTACGTCGAGACAGTCCGA
>DWCF01002402.1:0-24166 GCA_018230265.1 Delias oraia | reverse complement strand
AACTTATTGTTAGCGCGGTGATGACATTTGTCAGCGCGGTTATCGATGTGGTGTGACAGATGACAACAGATTTTTTTGTTTTAAATTGAACGACGATGACATTCGTTACGCGCGTTTTTTAAAATATGCAAAATTAAATGTATGTTTTTCAATCTTTCTGAGAGATTTTCTTTATATTTTTTTTCATAGGAACCTTCTCCTAACAATACAACAAAAAAATAATTATTGGAATCGGTTCAGCCGTTCACGCGTGATGAGATGACAACGAAAAACGGGTTTCATTTTTATATATATATATATATATATATAAATAATTACAAACAAAGTGGCGTACAAATTTTGTATGTAATCTGTGCGCTTGAAGCGAAAATAACGATATTCTGAATGCGCGACATCTAGCGATGCCAAGGTAGATTATTAAACGATTTGAACGTATGAATTTTGAACAGTAACAAAAATCAGTATCTCAAATAAACTTTGGTGAACTTAATAAAATATTTTAATGATACTTCTTAATTTTATGAAATAATACAAACGCAGCTCGGCTCAGATTACGTTTACTATTACCATTTCAACCTGTATTCTAAATACTAATTACTAATTATAAAATTGTTATGTTGTTTAAATTTGGTTATAAATTAAACTAAAAAGTTGTAGATAGTTGTTGATATTTGAGAACGGGCACTTAACCGTTTTAACTATTGTTAAAACAGTTTAAATTATTATTATTATACGAGTAATATATACTGCTTTGCTTTTTTATTGTAAGATTGTTAAAGTGAGGCTCACAAAAAGACAATTTATTTTTATTTACGCTTTAATCATAACAGTTAAAAGATTTCATGTATACATTTTTAATGTGTTTATTGAATGCATAATACAAATATTGTTTAAAATTATAGCAAAATAAGAAATTTTTAAGTCTTGACTAGGGTTAAGTATTTGCCAACATCAGGTCCTTCATTACTCCTACCGTAGTACTAAATTGAGATCATACACTATTAAATATTTTTAAGATTTGCTTGTTAGCAAATCAATTTACAATTTGTCCTATTTTATTAAAGATTTAAAACATAAGTTTTATCAACAATATACTGTATAAATAGATCATCACATTGAAATAAATATCTTGAACAATATAATTAAATTATAATATTTCTTGGATTCATTATATTCGATAAATCTTATGAGTTAAAATATATTGGGGGTAATGTAGGACTCCATCAGTATTTCCATTAAAAATCCTAGTAAAACATCAAGCTTTTTAATTATACTTTAAAAGTGGATTAATTATATTTTCATTTAAATCTTAGGTATCTATATAATATTGAAAAATACGACAGATAAGCTTTAAGCTTTACATAAATATCTCGACTCAAAGAATGTTCTAACAATAAGGTAAACAATTTTAAATAACTAGCTAGATTTTGTTCACCTATCTAAGTCAAATGTTTTATTATTCTTGAAATAGTATATTTTATTATTAGTAAATTGGAATATTACAAAGCGAAGATTCCTCACGAACCAAATGACAGTTAAAAATAAACTGGGGAATTAATGAAGGTTTAAAAAATAAAAGAAATTAAAAAAAATGTTTATTGAAATCACAGATGTAAACCCCAGATCACTACTGGCGTTTTTTAAAATTCAGACCAATACCATTTCCATATAATATCTATATTTTAAGAATATCGATTTTATATAATAACCAGCTATCTTCAATCAAAATTAATAAATAAAATGTAAATTAAATGTTCGTGGCAGTTATCACGAATTAAATAATAAAATACATGGAGGCAAAATCACAAAATAAATAGGCTTAAAATAGACGCCAGTCATTTACATAAAAGTCCATAATTTATTATTATGCTAATTTATTATTATGTCAACAGACGTCTCTTGGGACGTTTGGGCCGTTTAGACGCAGGTCCGCGAGGAAATGCGTGCGTTCGTGAGCGATTCAATCACGTCATGTTAACTCCCAGTGATCGGCTTGCGTATTCGTACACCACATACGAAATGGACACGGCAGGAATCACCTTGATAAAGTTGGGTGTGATGCCGCGGTATAGACCTCGGAACCCCTCTCTCTGCACTATATCTCGAAACACACCGCTCATTGTGCCTTCTGCTGCCTTCGCTGATCTCTCTGTAATACAATGATAGTCATATAATATTCGCAAATCACACCTATGACTTTATACAAGACGTAATTGGTTGACAGTGTTTTCTTCTTTTTATAATATAAAAGGTAATCTGCCATAAGGGAGATTACCTTACCTAGTGTTTCATTAGATATCACGGACTCAAATAGAAAGTCTTTTGTTAGAACAGAAATTAATATGAACTGTACAATTTGCAGGCTGTGCCTTCTTATTCCATATATTATAATTACTTCAATTTATTAATTCAATATATTAATACAAAGCACGAAGCACGCACCTGTTTAAAACTCAGGCGAACCGTCCCGTTTAGCAATTGCAATATTTTGAATTTGATCTTCTAGCACACGCATAACAAAGATAATTAGTCGTAACAATAAATTATTATCATATGTCTCACCTTGGGCTTGGAGCCTGGTCCTTACTAAAGCCAATGGGTAGGAGCAAACCTGTCCCAAAGTGCAAGACGCACTTCCACACGCCCATAACAACAAGATGCCCGGCTGCGAATTATTCGCTTGGTATTTGCTAATATACTTCTTCTTTAGTGTCTCATAGACTGCGAGGTCTATGCCTGCATAAGGCACTATGCCCAAAATATTTGGAATGTATCCCTTGTAGAAACACTTCAGTCCTTCTCTCGCATATATCTTCCGTGCGGCATCCAAAATGCCCAGGTATTGACCTGTTTTCCTTAAAGCTAATCTTGTCTTTAGCACCTCTAAAGGGTAGATCACAGTTTGACTAATTGCTCCGGCCAAAGCGCCGGCTATAAAGCGCTCGTGTATTTCTAATGGTTGGTTCTTTTTTTCGCCTCTTATCAATCTTTTTATCTGTTCATATGCAGCGAATTTAATAGCAGACTCGGGAGCAATTTTTATTACATTTATACCATTGCCCCTCCATAGGCCTCTTATACCACCTTCATTTATCATTCTTGCTAAACATCTTAACATGTTCTCTCTAGTAGGATTTACCTGAAATTGTTGAAAATTATAATACAGTATCTTGCATTTATCACTAAAAATCTATTGGCTTTGTGTAAACGTTTGATTTAGTTCGATCTTTCATATAATAACAATATGGATGAAATAGATACCTGTAAAAATACTTTAAGTCTATCGAGGGGGGCTGTGCACGTTCGGCTAAAAGCGCCAGCAATTCCGCCGGCTAATAAGTGACGCCACCACTTGCCAGTTTGCAACTCGCTTTGGGTAAAGTCATCAGGCACGTTCATATCCTCGCCAATGTCCAAATACTGTAAAAAAGCAATTTTTAAAAAAACTTCAATAGAACCATCATACATTTTCATTTAATTACTAATTACAGTTCATAATGTCTCTCTTAACCTATAAAACATTGAAAATAAATAACACAAAGCTAGTATAAGTTCATTGTCAACGTTAAATACTTTTACTAAATAATTTGTACTAAATTTGGTTTGCTCTTGCGACTATTAGTCGTTCTAAATAATATTAAAAATATATTAACAACGTCTGGTGATTCCTCTTTTTTCTGTTGACATATTCGGTCTTTTCTCCGCCTCTTTATAATGTAGCTACTCCATAATTTTGTGTTAAGTGTAAGGTGTTCACTCTATTGAAAACAATAAAAGAATTATAATAACGGTAATAGATGTTTCTTAGAAACTAACGCCAGTATTAATTAAACAATGTCATAGATTTATTTAATTACTGTGATATAACATATACCGTTGCATTTAAAAACATATTTCTTTCCCAGTCAAACATAATAATTACGAAGGTTATAAGATATTTCCAATATATGAACTTTATATTGAATAAAATTGATTTTGCAAAAAATTTTACAAACAACTGTATTGCTGCTTTCATAATTAGAAACTAATAATTTTTATGAAATAAAGATCTTAATAAATTATGGTAGCTCCTTGCGAGTACATTTTGAAGTTGTCAACCACCAATGAAAGTTTTTAACTCAACTTATATGAAAGAGGTTTTACTTGGTGCATTTAAGTACAAAAATTGGCAAAATATTTTTCGCTTATCATTGTTTCATACGGTAGTTTTAAAGTCGTTCTATGACCTAAAATCTTATGATCTGGATCTGATATAAGTATTACAAAATGTTAACCAAACTTTCATAATACCAAAAGAGCAGTTATCAATTCCACGTGCATTTTTCAATCGACTCGTTAAACTCAATTATTAGACAGTACAAAATGTATCGCAAATTTAAGACGTAATAATGTTTTTATTAGTTATATAATAATATATATAATATGACAATATGAATTACGTCAACTCGATATGTACAGTAATAATGTTTTTTCACATTACCCTATCTATACATAACCCTATCTTTTCCCTAATGTCGTAGAATATGAAAAAAATAAAATTAATGTAATTTTAATTTTAAGTTAATACATAAATACTAATTTCGCTTCAGGCTGGCAAATATTAGAATAATCGGAGTTATTATCAAAAAAGAAATTTATAGATATACATACAACTAAACAGAACAGCTACGTTCTACGGTTAAATATGAAACATTCAAAATAAAGACTTATTATCTTATTGTAACTCGACAATTTTTTATACCAGTATTATAAGTACGTTGCAATAATAATTACGACAATTTTATTGTTATCAATATATAACCTTAGAGTTATACGGTTAGATGATAACATATTTTTTATCATCCAACTATGGAAAACGAACATTAATGTGGAAATTCTTCATCTATTATCTTTTCTATTGGTATAACGAGTATCGGAGCAGACGAGTTTTCTATAAGAGAACACCGCCACCGTGGACAACCGCGCTACAGTTCGCACATAGATTGTGTTGCCGGCTTTTTACGATAACCTCCGATAACCTCACCCACTCAGTTCAGCACCATTTCAATTACGACTACAATTTCACGCTGAGTATTTTGTGAGCCCGTCGTGTCACTTCGAACGAGTCGGCCATATAAGTGCATCAGCCTATGCTTCAAAATGGCTCTCCCACATGGGTGCGATAGTAATAAGACACTCGCCCTGTCAAGCCCTACCAGAGACCGAATAAATTATAAATTAAATTATAGTCGTACCAGTATTCGAATCCGGAAACCTCTTGTTTCACGGTAGATTTATTAAATACAAGATATAAGGCTCTCAATTGCAAAAGTTACAGTTACTGATACAAAAGTAGCTGTAGCTAAAAAGAATCACGCCTACTTTGATTGAATTTACCAGAGCAAGTACCAAAAATGCAGATCGTTTTTTTACTAATCATTGGTGTCAAGGGGATTTAGCTGCAGGTAACGGGCGTGAGATTGCAGCATCAAGGTCGGTTTCAGAACTAAATCAACGAAGTTTAATTAGATTTTAAATTTATAAATAGCCATTTTTCTTATACATTTATCACTTTAATATATGAATGTGAATTAAGTACATGAAATTATATCGAAATACTTTTTTTTATATATTATTAGGCAGATTATTAGAGGTATTATTACTTAATATATAATTAAATTAGAAAAACAAGAAGGAATTACATCCATGTGAACTTATTAGGTATGTGTCCGACTGAAAGTTTGGTTTCGGTTTCGGCCGGACTCTATTATGTTAAAATAAAATAAATACAACTTTAGGCTGCACGAATGTCGTATTTATCATTAAAGATTTCCCCAATCGACACAGCTTGTCACGAGTATTGAGCATGACGCAATCAGTTGGAAAAGTGAAGCCGTGCATGAACTATGTCAATTTTTAAATATTATTAATTATTATATATTCACGATCAGAAGTCAAAGTCTACGGTTTTAAAGATAATATTTATAATTGTAAACAATTATGCTGAAATTGAATCGAACTAAACGCCAACTATGTGCCATTTATGAAATAAACTAAACGTATTTTTAATATTCTATTAAAGAACGAACTAGACAGCACAGTGAATGCTGTCCTCGATTTCCGCTTAAAAACCATTATCTATCGTCATAGACGATAAAAACGAAATATGACGACTCGGATTCGGAGATTTTTTTTTAAACATGTACGTACAAAATAAAAGTATAGTATTGTACCAGACTTTACTGTCCAGGAAGAATACATTATCTAACACGTGCCAAGTTCAGATAAAAATAAACTCAGCGCGTGGATAGTAAACTATTTTATAGTTCATCTAATATACATATTTTCATTCCGATATTGTGGAGTTTTACAATTTCGTTACAACTAAAGACTGGAGAATATGCTTGGGCAATCGCTTTTAAATATATAATATACATTCGCAATGCAGAATATAAAAGACCAACAGCGCTGAGCAAAAAGACATTGATTTTATACATAATACACTATTTTACTACCAAGAATGGTACACATTTTTTAAGTTTATATTGTGGCAATTTTTTCAGACGAATACTTGATAAACGACAAATATTCCTCATTGAAAATATCAATGTGTTTGCATGCAAACATCACTTTTATTACCTTAATTATCCATTCCCAAAAAACACCATACACATGAAAATCCATCGTTCTACCGAACTTTTATATAAAAGAAATTAAAAAGCCAATGCGGGCACTGACTCTCAAGCCGATTTGGCAATGAGTTGCTCTGTTAAATCTAGGTAGCCCTAATATAGATTTAATTTACCTTTGCCAAACATCGTCGAAATACGAACAGGAAATCCTCGAAAACGTCGCCTGTGGCCCAGGTAACATCTTCCAATTCCAGAGACATTTTATCTAGTTTACAATAACGCAAATCAGACAAATAATAAATAACGAACTAAATTAAAATAATCACAGAAAGATTTCTTCTTTGGAAGTTTTCTCAGATCGAGTGAACTGCTTAATTTAAGAAACCGAGTGTGGCGGCAATGTCGAGGCCTGGCACGCGCAATCGCACTATCGAATCAACGGACATTTTCACACTGAAGGCAACAATCAAATGTGTAACGTTGCTTCAACATCTGACAGCACATCGTGTTCAAACCGCATTTTAGCACTTTGTATCCAATGTCTATGCTTTTCGGAACGCCAAAACTATTATTATATTTTAAAACGGGACTTTACATGTAAAACTTTTATGACTTGAAAATTTCTTAAAAAGGCAAGCTTATTATTTTAAGTAGCAGTTTAGTTTTATTATAACTATTAGGGTTCCGTCCTTTGCAAGTCCATTGTTGACCAACAGGACTACTTTTATAGTGTTGTCCTGCCCAAGTTCATTACTATTAACCATAGATTTTTATCCCATCGGTCGATCCCAAAGGAACGATCCTTTACTAATATTAAAGCATTAGGTAAATCGATTCATTTCTGTAAAAATAATTCATGTCATTCTGCTCGAAATACCTAAGAAACGCAAAGTGGTAAAGTAAAACCTCAAGATTTTAAAAATAAATATTAATAAATATTTTTACAAATAATGAAAATTTTAGTTTATTAAAGTAATTCAAAAGTTTAAACATTCAGTAGTTATAAAAATATCAGTAGGTATATAAAAATATAAATTTGTCATCAACAATCATAAACGACTTATTACAATTATAAACAACTGTTATAAAACGGTGTAACATAGATGCAGTCAACCAGACTATTTTGAGGAAATGTTCTGCACCATCTGTATATTTAAGGCGGCAACGCACCCGCGGCTCTCCAAGGATTAGGGACGTCCGTGGGCGGAGAACCGCTTGCTCTAGGTGAGCCTCCTGCTCGTTTGCCACTGTTTTTTATAAAAAGAATATTATATATGAATCTATTCCTATGCGTTAGTCTCGCTAAAACTCGAGAACGGCTGGAGCGATCTGGCTAATTCTACTCTTTGAAATTCAGGTATATTGTAACACTACCACTATGTTTTATTACTATCCTCTATATTTTATTGTTAATTAGCGATATTAGTATGTATTTTAATAACTTTTGTTGCAATGTTTGCCGGGGTCAGCTGCACCGATATCGCTAATTTTCTTTTATAAATTTCCTCGAAGTAAAAGATAGTTATTTCACAGAGATAAACTGTCTGAAAGGGTCTAAAAATAACACTTTTCTTAAGAACGGCTATACACAATTAAATGAAATTTGGTTTCCCATATAGGTTATTTTATATTTGAATATAAAAGTGAGTTTAAGTGTTTCGGTTTTTCGGGTTTAATGAGCCCAAGGATTGCTGAGGGTTCAAAACTCTACCCAGTAGGTTGCGAACCAGGCATGACGACGTCCAGTCGTCTGCTAGTCCGCTAGTCGTAAATAAATATCTTTATATATACTAATATGTTTCATTATAACCTAACAAATAAATAAATATTAAATAAATATGTTAAGCTTTACTAAATGTTTAGCCAAATAAACATCGAATTTACCTAAGGCTTTTTATAAACAAAATTTAAATTACATAGATTGTGTAAATTACTGCTGTCGTTTTTGAAATATTTGGTAAGATAGAGTAATTTATATATAATTTGTACAAATATTTTGCGTTTCTTAAGCGTATTCTCTCTAATTAGATTTGATAATCTTTTCTTTTTTTTATATATATATATCTGGCAAAAGACTTGTCCTCTCCCTTTATCATACATTTATAGCAATCGATGTTAATACTTCAGCTCACCATAATTTTGTATTTGTTATTTTAGCTTCCACGCCAGATGGTCACCGTGAGTTAATAAACCAAAACCATATTTAAGACCATATTATGTTTAAGAAGAATCGGAAGTCTAACTGAGCTGGTTATAGCATTAAAATTAATACAGTGATCAATACTGGGACTGAGTGAAGTTCGAAGTAAACACGTGGACCATGAAATGATCGTATTGCACAGAGGATTTTAGAGGTGGTTTTAGCCAAAAGGCAAATAGATTAAGTAGTAACTATTTTTTTATATGGTATAGCGGAGAACGGTGCAAGTGGATCTCCTATATGGTAAGAGAACATCGCCGCCCATGGACAACTGCGCCACTGTCTGCACATTGGTTGTGTTGCCGTATTTTTACACCAGTTTAATGTTATTTTTAAGGGCCTCCGATATCCTCACTCTGCGAAAGACATTACAAGTACCGCTTCAGAATGAGTATTCTGCAAGCCCGTGGTATCACTTCGGACGAGCCGACCCAATTAGTGCGTTAGCAACTAGCAAAAATCGTTAAAACGACTAATTTTCTATCAGTTTTCCAGTCGTGTACCTAAACTGTAAGCATTATATAATGTATTATGTAATATATAATGCGGGCAATTTCTTAATCTTAACAAATTACGAATTGTTTATTATCATATAAATAATGAGTCTTGTTAAGCACAACTTTTGAGCACATTCTTTATATAAACAAACATTATTTTAGTTTTAACTAAAATAATATTCTTAAATTTTAATATCATCGGTATATTTATTTTATCATATTTGTTCAACTATTTGCACTTAATGAGTATTTAAGTGGTTATTTCGTTTAAAATATATAACTAAAAGTAAATTAACATTTAATAGGCTTAAATTAAATACTTTTATGCGTTGATTATTAAGAATTGTAATAACTTCAATGTTAGAATTTATATAGTATAACAAAGAATAAGTAAATTAACTGACGTAAAAACTAACTAATGTGCTGATTGATTTCATGACAAAGAAACAGCTGGATAGTGTACATTTAACATTTGTAAGGATTACGTAAAGGCCTTTATACGTCATATGAGCACTCAGGGACAACAATGGCCTCCACTAATACTGAAAATACATTCTATTCTTTTCACAGATTCGTTCTTCGCTAATTTAACTGAACTAAATTCTATGAATTTTTTTCGAAATGTCAATTTTGATTTTTTATGCACAACATACATATATTGATTTTTTGTTTCGCGCCATTTTAGTTAATCTGTCACTTTTTAAAGCTAAAGTTTACTTTGTGTGTAATTTATTTTTTAATTTTGTTTTTTAAGTGTATAAAAATGATAAAGTATAATCACGACAAATAAATATTAACGACACTCGGGTTCATTTTGGAGCGATAACGCAAACATTCACAAAAAAATTAACTTTACATCATATCGGATAATATTAAAAATTGCTCAACAAAGTAGCATTTATTCACCTTTGGAAAAAGATTAGCCTCGCGTTTTAATATCTAAGTTCAACTAAATTGAAACTTTAAACACTGATCACATGATACAAAAAGTAAACATTAACCGGCAACGCAACCGCGGCTCTGAAATGGCTAAGGGTGTCCATGGACGGAGGACCGCTAGACCTAGGTGAGCTTCCTGCTTGTTTGCCATCATTTATATAAACATAATAAAGAAAACTAAGCATTAAACGGGTAAGATATTTAACTAACCTAGGGAAAATTATAACATTAGTAACATGTTAGGCTTGCCAGTACACGTCTTTTTTTCAGTAAAGGTGGCAAACGAGCAAGAGGGTTACTGAGGATAAGCGATCCTCCGCCATGGATACTCCTGGCCATTGCAGAGCCGCGGTTGCGTTGCCGGATAAAGTTTACTTTTTGTATCATGTGATCAGTGTTTAAAGTTTTTTAAAAGCTGTTTCAGTTTGGAAATAGGAGGAAGAAAGGAATCTGATTCCACAGAGTGGTGGCACACGACACAAAATGCCTTAAAACCGCTCTGTTGATGTCTCTGTGGAACGACAAACATATTTTATTTGAACTCTATTATCTGAACTGAACTCTATCAACTGATTATCTGAACTCTACAATTAATGCGACAATTTGTAAACTGTTAACTTATTAAAATATAAGCTTTTGAGTTATCATACTAATATTATAATCGCGAAAGTTTGTAAGTTTGGCTGGTTGGATGTATGTTACTCTTTCACGCAAAATTACCGAATGTATTTTAATGAAACTACAATAATATAGCTTATATATAAGAATAACTCATAGGCTAAAATATTTATTAATATTGTGTAAATTGGCCGAAATATAATAAAAAGTCATCTGTAATGGTTATTAATCTGTAGTGTAATTTTTTGTCTATCTCTGTTTTGAAACCCCTAATAGTTTAATATATGCTTGGGTCTATAAAATTATTAAGGATAAATAATTATCAATGGCATAGTAAAAATATTTAACAATTTCTCTATCATTTTATATGAAAGTAGTTCACAAAAGCGAAAGTAATCATTAGCATTCTACAGATAGAAAGAAGCCGGATATTGTCAGTGGTCAAAGACAAACAATTTATGGGCTTCGATAGTCTTCATTAAATATTTGCATGGAACGAATGGCAGCGATCCTTACGTACATATAAGCTTACTATTCCTTTTTTCTTTTTATTCTATAGCAGACAACGGAGCAGGTGGGTCTCCTATATGGTAAGAGAACACCACCGCCCATGAACAACGCTGAGTATTCTGTGATGCCGTGCTATCACTTCAGACGAGCCGGCCAAATTAGTGCGTCAGCATAGTAAGCTATGTGGGTGTATCATGACAATCAAATGTATATGAACCACAATTCAGAATGAACTCGTCACGGGCGGATTGCTATGACGTATGAATTGCGTTTGTCACTACGTGCAAGGCAACGCCTACTGTCGAGCCCGTGATATTAATGGCCGATACAATTATCGAATTACTGATCATCCGACTAGGGTTATCAATTGCATTTTAGTAATTCACAAAAATACGCCCTAATGTTAAGTCCTCTCAGGCATTAACACGAAAAAATAGAACTATTACTAAGTATTATATAAAAGAATGGCCTTACTATTTCATATAATCGTTTTTTTAAAGTTTTCAACAAATTATAAAAAATGTATGGTTTTATATGGGACCTCGACTTATTCACGCAAGAACCAATATGTTTTAAATTATAAAATATTTATTTTTAAATTATGATATAGTTATTATATGAATTTCATTATAATTAGATATAAATATTTAATAGTTTACATAGTAGAGAAATATAAATAGTTTCTAGAGTGTATTTAATTTTTTAAGATTGATCTGAGGAAAAAACAAATATGTGTAAACCCTATTCAAGACAATCTAACCTCTGACAGGGGTCAGGAATATAAAGTCTCTTGTTATCATCACATTGGGTGACACAGTGGGAAAGTTTCAAGATCAAGAATATATTTTACGATTAAAAGACTATGTCACTTATGAACGTTAGTTTTAATACTGACATAAATTAATATTGGCTTTTAAGTATTATTCATGAGTTTTGCTACTCAAGATTGTCGATATAAATATGAACACAAAAAATCTTTATAATTAAATGCTAAATCACTATTACATGGAATACGTTCCGAGAAATACTTGGATCTATACATACGTTATATTATAAATGCAAAAATAGATCTACGTGTACAATTTCCAATCATAAAATTCAGCTAAAATTAGATAAAGCGAAAGATTTTTCCAATCACTTATATGATACATAAGAATGTCTACAATCAAATCTTGAAATATATAGCATGATAGCAATGATGGATGTGACATAGAATAAAACATTTTCTTTTTCAGGATTAGTGTGGTACATGTTCTATTATATCAAGTCTAGGTCAAGCATATTGAAGGTTTCGAAATCTCATTATGACAATAACATTATATAAAATGGCATAGTATTATTTTTAAACCAGGAATATCAAGTATGTACATTTATGTTACAGCATAATGATTTTCCATTCCTTCTTTCAACTTCACGATTCAAGATTCATAAATGATTACATTTGTAATTTATGAGAACAATAATTTGTAATAGTAACCATTTGATAATTAAAAAGCTTATATTATTATCTTTCTATATTTTATAATGTATATGTGTTTAAAATATTGTAAATTAATTAACACAAAACTTAAACTTTACTGTTTAGAATTATAACTTCAAAATTTCAATAATCACTACTTTGATTTTTTTATTCTATAGCGGACTACGAAGCAGATGGGTCTCCTATATGGTAAGAGAAAACCGCTGCCCATGAACAACCGCGCCACAGTTCGCGCATTGGTTGTGTTGTCTGTTTTTTACGTCGCTTAAGCGGCACTTTTCAGTGCCTCCGACATCCTCACTCACTCTACGAAACACAATACAAGTATCGTTTCACGCGAAGAATTCTGTGAGGCTGTAATATCAATTCGGACGCTGTTAAATAAAAATATTAAATTACTTACAGTTGAATGTCTCCAAAAGCTAATGAGTGCATGTATGTCTGTAGCTGGAGCCAGTAGTAAGTAGTCTCGCCATTCGTCATAACTGATGTTTAGACTTCCGTCTTGATCCATCCTGTTAACAAAATTGTAAATTATAACATCTGTTTTACCTATTTAAATTAGAATTGTATTGTTTTAGTAGTGAACTTTACACCACAGTTAATACAAATATTGTTTCTTCATAAATCCAGGTACAATTTATAAAGGATTACAAATGGAAGGAGGTACAAATGAAACATCAAAAATGTATACATTTAACAAAATGTAGTTGTATGTTTTTTAAATTTCATTAGTAAACAAAAAAAAACACTGAAACATTATACCCTACTAACAGTTTTGATTTTAATGTTTGATTTTGATTGAAAAGTAAAATTCACATTATAATATAACTACATCTTCGTTTCTGTTGCCTTAAAATGCCTTTTGTTTGATGAATAATTAATCAGATATAAAAGTTGATGGCCTAGGAATATATAAACAAGTTGAAATATCTTCAGCTAAAATCATAGCTAGTTCCTGATTATGTAAGAGTACTTTGTTTTTTACTTAAATATTTGTATTTTTTTAGTAACAATAGAATTAGATATAATTGATTAAACAACACAGTACACGCATCGGTTGTGTTGCCGGCTTTTTACGCCACTTAAGCGGCATTTTTATGGGCCTCCGATATCCTCACTCACTCAGCGAAACATAGTACAAGTTCCATTTCGCGTTGAGTATTCTGTGAGCTCGTGGTATTACTTCGGACCAGCCGGCCCAATTAGTGCGTCTGCATATGCTTCAGCATGGTTCTCCCACGGAAAGAAGTATAATTTTATTTTAAAACTATAATATGTTTGCTAAGTGATTGTGATATCAATTAGGATTTGAAATATAAGAAACCTGTTAACAATTTGTCAAGAACTATGGAGATATAAACACAAAGTACAAATATTGTTTAGTAATTTAGCAAAGCCATGATCTACTAGCTTAACTCACCACTTCAATATTGGCCAAACTGCTCTTCTGAAACATTTTAGTTCTCTTTGGTAATAGTTTCTTTACTATAACACTACTAAGCTAAACTACCTCAGGTTATTCTATAGTTATGTTATTAAATAATACAACTTAAATTTATAATATAGATCCTAAATATAGTACATTAGTTTTTATAAAACTGGATTTGACTAATATTAACTATGTAGTACCTTTTCAATAAATTTGTAGCTTCATTACGGCCTATTGCTATGCCCAAATCAGCAAATGCAGATATTAGTTCTTCCAGATCAACTTTTCCTGTAACAATACAATTACAATGTTAATAAACAAATGTAAAAGTAAATTATAACAGTATACCTATTAAATTGTAGCATTTCATAACTTTAGCTTTTAATTGTAATTAAATTGGAGAGCAGTTGTTCTAAGCATATATCTATCTGCCTTTGTACCACTGCAATCATAAGTGATCTATTATGATAACGACTTAATAAAATTTTTGCTAGATCCTACAGTTAAGAACAATTGCAGAATATTGTTGCGCTAAAGATACTATAAATTATATATACCAGAATTCATTAACAATCTTAACCTTGAACATTAACTATGAGATCATGCTTTTGATATGAATAATAAAATATAATGTATTTTAAATCTTACCATCTTTATTTTTGTCAAGGTGGGAAAATTGAAGTCTCAAATTCTTCTCATGTTCTCGCACATAGTGAATAAATTCTGAAAGGGTGACGTCCCCAGCATCTTTGCCAGTTGTTGCCAAAAATTTCTGCAAGGAATATTAAATAAAAAATAAGTCATCTGTGTTGCAAGAAACACTTTGAAATGAGAAGTTTGTATTCAGTCTGCTGTCATTACAATGAATAAATACTGAAGAAAAGATATGTTTTTTTTAACCCATTGATTTTGTGGTAATAAAAGGTAAAAGCTTATATTACCATAAAGTAGAAGGTTTCAACTAATCTTTAAACAATTGCAGAACATGTTACATTTTATTAAGTACTGTAACTTCTGAAATATGAATTAACTGTATTAAAAAGATATATGCTACATTAAAGGAGAAAAGAGATAAACACCTAATTTTATTCTTTGTAATAATTATGTGTTATATAACAGTTTTATACAGGAAAAAAGCAGATATATATAAAATAATAGAACTTGAATTGAGTTTGGGTATATGTCATTATCAATTATTTCTTTTCATCAAGGCATTCTAAAGTCAAATAACTTTTATCCAGATTACTTTTTAAGGTTGGATCAAGTATTAATAAAAGTAAGGAGAATAAAAGTTTGATAAAATTTATGTACCGTTAAGTCATTATATACAAATCTAACCTCTGCGTAGCTGCGATTTATGTGTGGTGCTAGTTCCTTTAGTGCCACGGAGAGATCGTGAATATCGATTTTGCCATTTCCGTCTGCGTCTAGTTTAGAAAATAATTTCTCCAGTCTTTCTTCGTCTTCTTTTGGCAATTCTTCCAACTCCAACGGCGGATGACACTGCACCATGGTGTCTGTAGTCGGCATAAAAACAAGTAGTACTTGTACCAGTGAGAGAATGAGATATTAATTTTACATAAGGGCTCGTATGGACAACCATAACTTTAATCTAACTATATTTAATGATTGGTAAAATCATTTTATTCATTTCCATTCAAAATACTGATAAAAATGACAGCAGCTGCTGCCTTCAGTTGGTCAGCACTTGCCACTTATGAAATGGATGCGGCAGACTAATTTTCTGAATATGTGTGACTGGTGTTCTTATACACACACAGGCAATTATAAATACAGCACTGCGCTGAACTTTCTAGGCCACTAGCCATGAACTCGTTCGAAAATTATCTTCTGTGACAAGAGCTTCGAAACAAAATATTTATATATAAATAAGACAATCAAAAATAAAGCCTTACTAGGTTTATGGAAACCGAAAGTTAACTTAAAACATAACATTCGAGATTATACCATAATAATTCATTTGTAGAGTTAGCATGAATACAGTGAAATATTAGTTTACATCTCTGTGAATATCAACCGTGAATGTAATTGATGGTAGTTTAAGAAAAATTTAATAGATGGTGCTTATTCATTATAAGTGGTTTATAACCAATAAATTAGAAGTTTGTACAGTACATACATTATAATATTTTATATTATGTTTTCTGCTATTTTATTTTTCAAATCGAAATTTTTTTTCATAAATCTATTCTGATCGTGACATTCATGAATAAAAACTAGATGCAGCAGATGTTTCTATGAAATAGAGTTCGTACAGCAGTAATGTCGTAAAAAATGCTCTACAAGTAGGTACATTGCCAAACACATGAGCAAAACAAATATGAACCGACTTCAAATTCAAACAACAATTTATAAAGGACACTTTTGCAAATCGATTTAGGTACGGTATACGGTACGGATATTGGTAAAGCTATAACTGATTCGGAAGATATACCTCTACGAGAAGAACCAACAAGTAACTCGTAGGATTTAATTTTTTTATGGCCAAATTTACATAGTTTTTTATTTATAAGCTATTGGCTAGTTTAAAAGATACCAGTTGGTGCTTATGCAGAAGTTTCCTGAAGTTCCCTTTTCCACTTAATACTGGCATCGGAGCTACCAAACGGATTTAAAGATTATTAGTGTTGTCCAAATGCAAGACTTAGCTTAGTCTTGGTCTTGCAGCAAGAGTCTTGCAAGTCTTGAAATGATATTATTAAATGATATTTATTAAAGTTTACTTCAGATCTTAGAAAAACTTATCAAAATAGGAACAATTTGAGGTTGAATTAGCATAGCCATAGTAAAGACCAACCAGATTTGTAAAACATGTCTAAAGATTTAATAAAAATTCCAAAAATTACTGCCAAAAAAAATAGCTGCAAGACGCAAGAGTCTTGCAGGCTTAGTCTTGTTCTTGCTCAAGTCTTACACGGTCAGTCTTGGTCTTGCTAATATTAGGCGGTCTTGGTCTTGCAGTTGGGTAACACTAATTATGATGCATTTATGTTTTGTAGAGATGATGAATTAAGATGGTTTTATATTTCAGATAATACAATGTATTGTATTCTAATATCAATTTACCCGAATTTACAATTTAAACAAATTGTAAAATAAAGATGAGGCGAACAAAACCTCATTGGCCTCATAAGTGCCTAGTATGTAAGTAAGTGCTAACGAATTTTTGGAAGAAATAAAATGAGGGTGATTTAGAAATGAGAAGTCGAGTATTTTTGATTATTGCTTATAATTATTATACTACAATTAAAAATTAAATACTCCTGCTGTGAGTAAAAGTACGATTGATTGAGGCATGATCTTGCGCTTTTTAAATTTTCCTACAGACTAACTTTGGAATTTAGATTGGATGTAATTTCACCATTAAAAAGTGGAGGAAAAATATAGTGTTTAGTATAGACGTAAGTGTCTAACATAGTTGCCTAATGAAAGAGTTCCAGTCAAGTACAAAACTGCATATTTTTATACAGAAGCTTAATTTTCCAAAAGCAATTAATTGTATAAAATATCAAATGTCAACACGTAGTAAACCTCCATATTTAATGTGACTTAAGCTCAAAGAACTGTCACTCTATTATTTCTCATTAAATTCACTCAATAACCGAGGCATATTGAGATAAGTAAGCTTTCAATTTTTTTATACCGTCGTCTATCTCATTTCAGTGCTTTAATGGTTACGTGCATGAAAGAGAAGATTCATCTATTTGTTCAAAAGTCGAGGAAGTTTCGACCAATAAACCCGAGCGGATGGCATCGCTATTATGTCAAATTAACAATACAAAAATTGACTGACATGACCGACAGACTAAACTTTAAGTTAGGTAATGCGGGCTCGACTAAGTTCCATTTATTGCGAAGTCGATCGTGTTGTACCGTTATTAAGGCAAAAAGTCCAATGACTTCATACACTCGAATTGATTTGGCAAACGCAACCTTATTAGTAGTTCTTATGACTTACAATTGAATGCGCGTAAAAGGTACATTGTTGGTAAGTAACGGTGATATAAAAAATAATGAAAGGAGGTTAACAAAAGCCTATAAAAGTTGGAGATTAATCGGGGATTAAGGCACACTACAGATGCAGCACACATATTGTTGTCAGTAGAGGAGTGATGAATACGTAGAGTTGTTTATTGACGACAACAGTCAAATAATATTCCAGTTAGTAATCATCGAATAGGTACATTCTCTATACTTTTTTAAATCTTTCCTGTTTATAATTATTAATCTTTGTTATTTGTTCATAATTTTATTGTATATTCTATTCTCTCAATATGTTCGTCTTTGGTTAAAATTTAGATTTTTTTTATATTCTTGTTCGATTATCTGCTGTTATATATGTAAATATCATTATAAATTTGTAAAATTGTGATCGCTAACCACAGAGGCCAAAAATAAAAAGGCACTAAATGTCAATAAAAAAATCAACAATTTTGTTAAATAACTATTTATTGGAATGTTTTAGAAGCAATTGTAACAATAAATTCGCACAATGTATAACATTTGAAATCTAAAATTTAGTCTGGTCGGCATAATGGTTTAAATTAAATTATTTCACTTTTAAAATATAAATTGATTTTTTTTTTTATATATTTTATCATTCATTAAAATTGTATCGGTACTTATAAACTATAATAATGCACAAGGTTTGTCTTAAGTTTAACTTATGTAAAAATTAGTCTAAAAATAACTTCTGTATTAAAATTACCACCAAATTCTAAAAGTAATAAAAAAATCATACTTCTGATCCCTTTCATAGAGAAAGATTTTTTCTATGAAAAACTCAAATGAATATGACATCATTTATCGAATACAATAATGTTATATTCTTTTAAATCTATTTAAAATATTTTTTAAATGTATAGTGGACAACGGAGCAGGTGGGTCTCCTATATGGTAAGAGATCACCGCCGCCCATGTACAACCGCGCCAAAGTCCGCGCATTAGTTGTGTTGAAGGCTTTTTACGTCGCTTATGCGGCACCTTTAAGGGCTTCCGATATCCTCAATCACTCTGCGCAAGGCAGTAGGTACAAGTACCGTTTCATTCTGAATATTCTGTCAGCCCGTGGTATCATTTCGGAAGAGTCGGCCCAATTAGTGCAGCATATGCTTCAGCATGGCTCTCCCACGGGTACGACATTATTAAGATACTCGCTCGGCTACTGTAAAGCCCTTTTAGAGACCAAATAAATTATAAAGTAAATTATAATTGTCCGGACCGGGATTCGAACGCGATACCTCTCGCTTCATGGTACACTTTTAAAACCATTAAGCTACGAGGCTCTCAAAATGAATATATTACTATACTTAAAAGCGACAATTTACCTATGACAAATAAAAACTCTACCAGCGTTTGCGATTGTTTAATACTGTTCTAAAATCTAAATTATAAAATGCGCTGACGACTCTGACAGCCGCCTATCAGCAATAGACAGTATCGATACAACATTATAGTCATTAATTAGATATTTTAAAATTATAACAATTTCTGCGTATTGCTTGGCGAAAAAATTTTATTAACGTTCTTTAAATAACTCACACTTTTAGATCTTTTCAACAATTATTGACTAGAAAACATAACAATATGATATCTACGTTATACTTTAATAAACTTTTTTGTTTTATTATCTAACGTTTTGATTATTATTTCCTCGAATATATTTCAGTTATTAACTTTTCAACAGAACTATTTCCAACCATCGGCCGAAGAAATATCTCTTCAGCTACAGCACTCTTTAACTTTTTTATATCGCGTAGTAATTGCATCAATTTTGGAACACGACTGATATCCAATGGATTAATTCGTAATTCATACTGAAACAAGTGAAAACATATATTAAGCCACATTAATTGTGTCACCATATAAAATTCCAAAGATTGTAATAATTATTTGTCATACCTGCTGTAATGATAACTGGTAGAAATTAGAGAACGAAGATATAGCTGCTAAGTCTTCAAAGTGTCTCGTTGTTTTCGAAACGAGATGGCTATAATTAAATAATGCAATCGCTCTTAAACAAGAGTATTCATTACTATCGGCATTGATTTTATACAAATTGCTGAGAACTGCTTGAAACTCGTCCACTACATGTGCGTCAATCTTTTGATAGTGCTTTAGGAGTGATCTTAAATTGACTGGTTGCATCAACTGAGCCAGACCCAAAACAAAAAGGTCTTTCCACGACTCTTCTAATAATATAAATTTGTCTGGTAATGATAAGATCTCAAAGCCGGGCACATATCTAGTCCAGTTTACGTTCAAGAAAACGATCTTTGCTGCCGAATCGCTTATGGCTTCTAAAGTTGTGGTAGGTAGTGGTAAAAGTGGAGGGGATGACATTGGAAGTAAGACAGCAGGTGGAGCCTGTGACCAAGACGTAATCCCGTTGTAGATAGAACTATATGGATTATGATATAATGGCATAGCTGGAATTGGGCGCAAAGGTGGCGGAGGTGGTAGGGGAGGAGGTAGCACCTCCGTTCTCACTTGTTGTTTAGATAAAACTAAATCTAAAGCTGGTGGCGTTGGTAATGCAACATCGGGTATAGGATCTCGAAAATAAAGTGCCATTTGCCGCCGTATTGTAGAATTCCTGGGGCCGCGTTCGTGTTGTACCGCTGAAACACAGAGAGATGGCTTTTAGAGCACCTGCAAATATATTATTTAGAAAGTATTGAAACTGACTTTTTATTATATTTTGACCAATTAACACAATGATGTGTTAATCTAGGATGTCTGCTACCTCCATACCCAAACAAATCAATAACATTTTAGTGCATATTATTTTTTAGCTATAATGGCTTACATATAAAATATATATACACGTTCAGTGACTTATTTAAAGAACCATCTAACAGTTACACTTCCGTTATACATAATATGGATGTAACTCTCACTATATTTGCAGCGCACGCCAGAATAACTCGGAAATTATATATTTTTGCCGAGTGACATTTTTTATTATATTTAGGCCAATTTACACAATATTAATAGGTATATATATATATATATGTTTGTTAATATGTATAGGTGTGTATATATGTGTTAACCTGATGTATAAGTTTTAAAATATATTCAGTAGTATTTGCGTGAAAGAGTTATAAACATAGGTACATCCATCAATCCTACTTGCAAACTTTCGTATACATATAACAATACCATCTTTATTCATGCCCGCGTTTAGACATTTTGTTAATCGGCAAGCGCGGCATTGATTTCTGTGAGCTTTGTCGACCAGACAGGTGCCAGCTAAGCGAGCTTTGCAAGCGTATTGCCGATCCCGTCTGACTGACCGCTTGAAGAATCCAGCGCAACCATCACACGCGAAGACGCCATAATGCTTGCCAGAAGAGTAGTCCTTACAAACAACGCAAGGGACATCATATAAAATTCTATCTGTAAAGATAATTTTTACTTTAGACAAATTTATTCAATGGCCCCTTGTAATTATATTAAGCCACTTAATATTTATGTATTTTTTACGTATAAAAATAAGCAACTCTAATAAGCAACCATATCTAAGGTTAGGTAATAGGTAGGTACATATGGTTTAACTAATATAAAGACATAGATTAATAGAATCCATGTGTTTCGCTGAGTTAGTGTGGAGTTCGGAGTCACTTGAAATTATACCGACGTAAAAAGTGCAGACTGTGGCGTGGTTTTCCACGGATGGCGGTGATCTGTTACCAAACAGGAGATCCATCTGCTCCGTTTCCCGCTATATGATTAAAAATAATAATAAATTTCAATATTTATTTATAGTAATTAACTATTATGCACGTATTACAGCGTATGCACGTATTAGTTTTATATTTTAAACTCTTTCGAAAATTTACGCTATTTAAAAATTACGTATCTAAACGTGAACTTTTATTAAAAATTCTCTATACTGTAATCATTAGGATTGGGTTTTGGTTGTGGTTCCGGCAGACCCCGCCCTTAATGAGGGTAACTCCACCCGAAAATACGAAAAAACATTCACGCCTTGACTTAGCTTATAATTCATTTTAATATTTTTAAAATGACGTGGACGTATTGAATTACGTCTTCCTATGTAAACCAGTTATAATTTCTTTGGCCTAATTTATTAGGAGCTGTCTGGAAAGGGTACGCTGGTACGCTTTACGAATGCTTATAATTTAATTACCTTAAGCATTACCATAAGAATTGTATTAAGTGCTGAAATTAAGTTTTATATTTAAATCTACAAAGATTTGTGTAGTGTTTTGTTAGAAAAATATATAAGTAATTTGTATGTATATATGGTATAGTTACAAAAAGTATAATTAGTTAATTCTTATGATGCCTATGCAATTGTCTTTGGAATTTAAATATACCTAACAATAAATATTTTTGCTAAACCAAAATAAATTTGACATTTGAAAAAGAAAATAAGGCTAGATAAACAATATGACTAAGCACTCGTAAAGTCGGCTTTAATTTTATGTTAAATAAGAGTTCGATCTATCAAACGAGTTATTTCTATGCCCCTTAAAAGTAAATAATAAAAGTATGTGCGTGTTCAAGTTACCATCCCTCATATAGATAGAATCCCACGGCACAAAACGTTTAGCAAAAGGAGACATAATAAAGTTTTTGCTAATACACCTCCAAACACGACCCCAATCGAAAAGGCACAAAGGCACTTCGGCTCAATAAGACACGGAATAAATGGTGCACATGAATACCTACACTTGCGAAACAGGAAACGTGTTGTTGAATGTCAAAAGATAAAAAAATACGTAATTCCTGTCTAAAGACAATTGTATAGAGAGCTTGGGAAGTTTGACATCTATATCAATTGCGTGAACAATAATTTCAGGTAACAGAAGACGAGAGAATATCGTGGCATCGTTAATTTAACCGCTCATTTATCAAATCTTATCGATTCTACCAATCAATTTATTAGTAAATAACACAAATATTGTTGTTAAATTGAAACAAAAATCAATTTGTAAATAAAACTATTAATAATTAGTGTTCATAACAAAATCTATAAATGTTAATTTATAATTATAAGTTTATATTATTAATTACTGATAATTTATATTATATATACTATATTATATATATACTGTTAATTTATATTATTAATTACTGATCACATATTTATTTATATTTTATTAATTACAGATATTAATACCATAACCTTGCCGTTGTTTTTTTTTACAATATTAAAAAATTGATCAACAGATTAAGCTATGCCTTTTTATTTTTGGCTTTTGCTTGTCTTGCGACAAAGGCCTTAAGTTATTAAAGTAAATTTTCTTTTGCTATGGTTTCAGATTTTTTGACATCTCTTAAACTTTTGTAGTTGAATATTATATCATAACGCTTTAATTCTAAAAATGATTACTTTTCCATATTTTATGACGTAATATACCTTGACAACGCAATATATATAGCGGGCAACTGCTGGATCCAGATCGCTCAAGATCGCAACAGGTGGGCGTCTTTGAGGGAGGTCTATGTCCAGCAGTGGACTTGAATAGGCTGATGATGATGATACCTTGACAATATGTATGTGTATGAAATTTTAAAACTCCTATAACTTTTAATTATTGCCTTATCCAACTCCAAAATTATCAAACTCCGATTAAAATCTTAACTTTACTTAAAAGTTACGAAATTATTTTTCGTTAAGAAGTTTCTATATATTTTACTAATGTTTAGTTTTTATATAAAATTTATAGGTGTCTGTAGCATATTTATTGATTTAAATATTTTTGACGTGACAACGTCTTATAAATTGGTTTGCCGGGTGACACTTCAAGACACTGCGTTACGCTCCGCTCACGTTATGCGCTCACAATGAGAGCGAGTGAGAGGCACGCGTCCCTTCCACTCGGGCAT
>DWCF01002401.1:0-24167 GCA_018230265.1 Delias oraia | reverse complement strand
CCTATAAAAATGATAAAATATAGAGAAACTATTGCGCTATATGATATAATAATAATGAAATTCACTTCTATAATAATATATTGTAAACATCATGTCTGAAAATAAACGAATTTTATCTTATTATGTTATTAATATAATATTTTTTTAATTGTTAGACAAAAGGATTTTTTTAATTCGTATCAATACACAAGTAATAAGAAAAGAAAAAACAAACAGTTCTATAAAAAATATTTTGAATTTATACAAACGAACTATTATTCACACAAGACCGCATTGATAAAAATAAATTCTATTTCATTGAAAGAGTACGAATTTCTCTTTACATACTAAGAAGAGTAGAGAAAGCGATTCAGAATTACTTTTTTTGAATAATCTATCTTTTCTCTTCAATTCCTGAACCTAAAAATATTAAGGAACATATTTAAACGATTCAATTGTCAACATAATATTGTAACAATTAGTTGGAAAGTTTTGTTTTTCTAGTATTTATTATATTTATTTTTCAAATCACATCTAGCATACCTTTATTCATATAAAATAAAATACATATTTTTTTATTCTATAACGGATAACTGTAAAGGTGGGTCTCCTATATTGTAAGAAAACACCGCCGACCATTAACAACCGCGTCACAGTCCGCACATTGGTTGTGTTGCCGACTTTTTACTTCGATATCCTCACTCACTCTGCGAAGCACAGTACAAGTGCCGTTTCACACTGAGTATTCTGTGAGCTTGTGGTATCAATTCGGACGAGCCGGCCCTATTAGTGCGTCCGCATATGCTTCAGCATGGCTCTCCCACGGGTATACTTAATGATCACTTATGCATGTCACTTAGTCTTAAGTTTCGATCCGGTTCACAAAACAGGCCCACATTGAGGACTATTATTTTATCATAACATAACTTACCAATAGTTAATATTTATTTGGATTTAATATGCTTCTACAACCATCGTATATTGTAATAGTTCATAATGAATTAATTATTTTTTTTATACTCATAAGTGTCTGTCGATATTAGTAAAAACGTGCATTCATTGTCTACCGGAATAAAACTGTTTATAGTTAAATGAATTTGAGTTTATTGAGTACTAACGGATCATTTTTGTTTTACGATAAAAAATAATCCATACACAAGTATAGGTTACATACGAATATTAATGCAGGATATCAGTTACCTCTATATCGAATATCATGAATATCTATCCAGCCGTTTAAGTTAAGACTATGTTTTTATATAGATAAACAAAAATATAAATTTAAACAATAAAAATATTATATACCGTCTATCAATTAGAAATTGTTGCTCTGTAAACAAAGTATTTTTTTAACATATTGATTTCAATATATTATGTTAGTATCATATGAAAGATCAACACATCAAGATAATCACATAAATAAATTGATACAAACTTGTAAATAAAGAAACGACGAATCTTTTTTCAATAATTTGACTGTCACTTTTAACTTAACTTATATTTTGCTCTTTAACGCCACAATGTTATAGGATCACTTAACAATCAAACCAATATGACATTTTGGTCGTACCAGTGACAGCGCGAAAAGCGGCTAAATTCAAATGAGAAATACTTTTTAGTGGGAAAAAGCTTGATTTTCAAAGTCCCAATGCAATAGCCATATAATGGTATATACAAGTGTTCATTGCTCAAAGTAATAATTGTTTAACTAGAACCAATTAAATGCTTACAAATTTATGATGACAGCATTATCCATTAGTATGTCTAAAACAAAAATTTATCGCTTTAATTTCCTTGAAAAAAGTAATAGACACTATTGGCGATACAGAATGACGTTTTGTTATTGTCTTTGCGACTTCTTTTTTAACTTAAGCGTGTTACTCGTCTATTAATCTTTTATAATCTATGTCAGTAGATAATATTGACACTAAAATAAATTTGGCTCCATCACAACAAGGAATATGTCATATATTTTTCTTTTATTAATCTATATAATTTAGAGTTTTTATTATAAACTATTCGCTAATGTACAAAATTGAAGGAAATCACATAATTCAGTGAAATGTTATATTATGGTTGTTTTTCTCTGTATGAATTATCACCATATTACAAAAGGAATGAAAAAATACATTTTAGTACCCAAAGCCATACAACTGCTTAAAAATATTAAGGTACTTTACTTCAATATACATACGTGTATACTAGTAATATAATTAATCTTAAAGATTTACTAAAAGCTGAGCTATATCTAATAGTCTACATAATTATCTTATTAATTAATAAAGTTAGGATTACATAAACAGGTATTAACCATCATTCGTTTTTCGGAATCATAATTAGTTATCCACAACGTAATTTTAAAATAATAAAACAATACCTTAAAAATTTTAAAATAAATAATTTATTTGGTTTAGACTGGGAATAAATATTTATTGGATAACTACAAATAAATTATAAACTAAATACTTTCATTTAGTTATAAAATTTAAAGTAAAATTTTAATACTGAATAGCGCCATCTAGTGATAACCGTAATAATCTACTGAATTAATTAGTTTGCTATACCCTTGCGGATGTTGGGCGAAACCAATTTTCCGTACGACCGCTCTAAATCCATTGATCTTGTCTGCCGTGTATTCTACAATGCGAGTGGTGCCATCTGGTTCCGCTAGCGAATATGCGCCTGAAAATGAGAGTGTTTCTTTTAGATTACAATTAGTACTTCCATAATACAAATAGTTAATGTTTCATAGATTCAATATTTTCACCCGTGGGAGAGCCATGCTGATGCACTAATTGGGACGGCGCGCCCGAAGTGATACTACGGGCTCACAGATTACTCTGCGTGGAACGGTACTTGTACTATATTTCGCAGAATGAGTGAGGATATCGGAGATCTTTAAAAGTGTCGCCCAAGTGGCGTAAAAAGGCCGACAACACAACCAATGCGCGGACTGTGGCGCGGTTGTTCATAAGCGGTGGTATTTTATTACCATATTACCTTACCATAACCTGTTGCCCGCCATAAAATAAAAAAAAATAACAAAAAATATATTTCACCTTACTTAACAAACCACAGGGAATAAATTTGTGTTTAAATTTCGACGAATTAGTAGTCCAATCACGTAGATGACTGAAGAAATATAACATTAGTGAACTTGAGAATGAAATGTTTTTTCTATGTACCTCAAGGTACCTACTCCTTTAATTTTAGAGAATATTTTAATAAGTATAGTCAAATGTTACCTCTGACAACATCGCCATCCCGAGTTTCCCATTGCGTTTTGTGATCGCCAGTGTTTGGGTCGTTAACCGAATAGTCATACGCATATTTGGGTTGAGACTGCAACAATGAACATATTTTTTATGCCATACAAGGATAATATTTGATTTCTGTTTGTATTTTGACGAAAATGCCTTACACTATCTTTTTTTTATTTAATCACAAGTTTAAACAATTAAATGCTAACTCTACATTTTAAGGAATGTTTTATGCAGTTTAGTATTATAGCCCTATAATTATAAATCTTCCTAAATAGAAACACTGAAATTGTTCAAGCTGCTTTCTTCAAACTATTATAAACACGTAAACATTCTCATTCTTATGTGTAATCAATAAATGAATTATTCGTTAACGTATAAATAATTCTAGTTTATCAAGATATATCCAATACTTTTTAGTGATAATTTTATACTAAATATGTTAATTACAAAGATATAAGGTAAGTCAAAACTTAATTATAATATTTTATCAGTGCTTGTTAATATCTAATGTCTTTCCATACTTGCGCAAAATTCTGTCATAACGTAAATAAGTATGGTACACGGATCTACGCTAATTCACTGTGACGCAAACGACGTCACGGTAGATGGTATTCATTATTTTACGTGTCCTATTTAACAAATAAATATTTATACTAAAATACAGCAATTAATTTTATAGGTAAGTAAACTAATTAATATAATATCATTATTGTCACTTGAGTTATGAACCGTCTAACTATATTTTATACAAATAATTTATTACACTCAGGGTTTTGATTTTCAGTAACATGTTCTCGCCCTATTTATGAACATTAGCAGATGAGTGAGAGACGAGATAGGAGTGAGATACACTTCACCGTAGTCTATTAATCTAAAGTTCTATTAGTGCAAATCATTATTAAAATATATTTCTCACGTAATATGGTCCAACTGTAGCAACTGGAGCCGGTACACGATTATATCCGCCATAGTTCTGTGTATCTGCGAATCCGTAAGCAGTCGTCTCAGAGCTATCTATATAGCCGGCGCCACACCGACAAGCAAAGTTTACAGCAAAAAAGGCGACAATCTGTAATACACATATCAAAACCCAAATCAATAATTTCTATTTTTTTTTAAATATATAACGAGTAAATTAATATTGTTTTTTTATTCTATAACAGACAACGGAACTCCTATATGGTAAGAGAACACCGCAGCTCATGAACAACCGCTTAAACGACACTTTTAAGGGCCACCGATATCCTCACTCACTCTGCGAAACACAGTACAAGTATTGTTTCACATACGTTTCAAGCATTCTGTGAGCCCGTGGTGTCACTTCGAACGAGCCGGCCTAATTTGTGCGTCAGCATGCTTCAGTATAGCTCTTTCCCGGCACAGCATGTTTTGTATTATATTATATTTTGTTGGGGAAAGAGGTTCTCGAGTGGCGACCGCGTACCGGAAAACGCAGAGTGGGACGTCCCGCCACGCGATGGAAAGACGATCTCGTGAAGTACGCGGGCAATCGCTGGATCCAGATCGCTCAAGATCGTAATAGGTGGGCGTCCTTGGGGAAAGTGCCTATGTCCAGCCTTGGACTTGATAGGCTGATGATGATATTTTGTTATTTAAAACTTCATAGTCCCTCTTAAGGTTATAACTTGACATGTGAACCGAAACCATTATAGGATAGGCTTTTCCAAATACAATAAACAAATATAGATATAAAAACAAATCCATTCACAAATACCAATAAGACACTGATATTTTTCCAAACTACTTCCAAATTTACATAAATATCATCATCATCATTTCAGCCATAAGACGTCCACTGCTGGACATAGGCCTCTCTCTTGGACTTCCATGCATACCTGTCGGAGGCGACCTGCATCAGCGTCTTCCGGCGACCTTCATAAGGTCGTCTGTCCACATTGTGAGTGGACGTCCCACGCTACATAAATATACCCTCGCTTAAATGAAGAAACAAAGTGTTATAAAATATCGGCATAGGTAGGTAGGCAATGGATAAAGAGTAAGGTCAATAATTGTTTTAAGCTAGTACACGACAAAACAATGTGTTTCAGACAAGATGCATTTCGACGTTACGTTTCAGATTTGAAATATAACAATGGGTCACACAAAAACAAAAGCAGGAAGTGTATAGGCAATAAATGATAAATGCGAGTGCGTTTTCCGCTAACATCACTGAATCACTCTCGGCGATTACGTATTTTTGACATGAGACGCTTTTTATGGTATAGCAGATAACGGAGCAGGTGATTATACCTCTATGCTAAGATACCTCCGCCCATGGCCACTCGCGCCATAGTCCGCGCATTAGTTGCCGGCTTTTGGCACCGCTTATGCAGATTTTTTTAAGAGCCACCGATATCCTCACTCATTCAACGAAGAATAGCAGAAGTACCGTTATAAGTACTACTACAATTTCATGCTGAGTATTCTGTGAGCCCGTGGTATCACTTCGGACGAGCCGGCCTAATTAGTGCGTTACCTTATGCTTCAGTTTAACTCTCCCACGGGTGTGACAGTATTAAGACACTCGCCTGGACACTTGGGCTTAACCTTCCAGAGACCGAATAAATTATAAATTAAATTATAATAGTCCGGACCGGGATTCGAACTCGATACCTCACGCTTCATGGTAGATTTTTAAAACCATTTAGCTACGAGGCTCTCAAAATTTATCCTTTATTGATTGTGTTTAATTATGTCTTATAATAGAACTAGTATTTCTAAGCATATGACGATATAAAAAAAAAATCTATCAATATTTAGCTAACCCCGATTTGGTCTATCTCTTATGGTTTTATGATAAATATATGTTACCTTAAATATAAATATGAAAATAAGTTTTCATTTGATTTTGCACTTTCAATCAAATCTTTAAATAGAAACCGTTTTTAAATATTTAATAATCGTAATTATATCATAAAAGAAAAATTAAAGATTTTTAAAAATGTTAGCAAACTTCAGCTATGAGACAAATAAGTTTTTATATATTTATGCTAAGATTCGTCACGATACAAATTTATTTGGTCTATTTGTTAAGGAAATATGGTTGCAGAAACTTCCAAATTCTGTTGAAATTTCTATTATAAGCATTATAAAAGCTTCTCATATGCACATACCTTTATTTAGTTACGGAAAAACATACATGATATACAATTTAAAGAAAAGCTCTTTATTTTAGCAAAAAGAGCGCCCACTTAAGTCTTTTTTATTCAACGAGATCAACGCGTGTGACGTTGTGGTATAATCATATCTACATTTTTAATTTTTTACAATGTTATAAATTTAAAAACAAAACCTAGTACTGTGGCGTAAGCCTAAAAGGAACATACAACATGATTTTTCATGGAAAAAAACTATTAACAATTAGATCATTTATAAATTTATTCAATCGAAACTATAAATAAAATAAAAATTACAGTTACGTATTTCTATTCTAATAAATAAAACCCTGATTTTCAAAATACTATTCAAAATTAATTAATATTATTTTCAAATAATAAAAATTCACTCTTAATGCCACATTAAATTAAATACACTTCACTTACTTGAACGCAATGCATTGTAACAAAGCAATTTTCTTGTGAGTTAGACGGACAGGAGCAAAACAGTTACTGATAGAAGAAACACCGTGACACAGTATATATAAGCTATCTATTACACCATAGACTTTAGTCTACTTCATCGATATAATATTGACATACAAACTTCAAAAACACTTAAAAAATATAAATTTTGTATATTTAACTAATTTTATTATGAGTTATTAAATATTTCTATACAAGATTAACTCACTTAACATGAATTGTATGATTATGACAGCATGATTAAAAGTCATAAACGCTAATTTGAATACAAAGGTTGTATACATAGTAAAACCTTTTAATAGAAAGTTTAAATACTAGTATCATGAAGAAAATTCTAAATAATTTTTATATTTATTGTGATATATACTTTTTAATGGTATAGCGGACAACGGAGTCGATGGGTCTTCTGTATGGATATAGACCACCACCCCCCATGGACAATTACACCATATTCCGTGCATTGTTTGTGTTGCAGGCTTTTTTCAACACTTAAGCGACACTTTTAAGAGCCTCCGATATCCTTAGTTACTCAGTGAAACACCATAAAAGCGCAGTTTCAAGTACATTATGTTTAGGTACCATTTCACGTTGAGTATTCTGTGAGCCTATGGTAACAGTTCATGCGAACCGGCCCAATTAGTGCGCCAGCATATGCATCAGCATAGCTGTCCAGCGTCACTCACCATTATTTAATTAGAACAAGTTTTGTCTGTACGTAACTACTTCTTTAGGTAATTTATGTAAATTGGGTTATAGGGAAACAATTTTTTTATAGAAAATAAAGGTAATTTGTAAATTACTCTGTAATGCCAATAAAACAGACAGCAATATTTTTGTCCCTTTCCTATATGGGAATAATAAAAAGCACTAGATAATTTTAATATATCATTTATCACACTGTATCTAACTGCTATAATATGTATCGATTTATTAATTATTTAGATTAATATATGGCCGCTTGGTTCTATGGACAAAGTTTTCTTCTCGGTATTAAAATAATCATATACATTTAAAGAACTACCTTATATGACTTCAATAAATGAATACGTGTTACATACTATGATTCAGTAATTACCATAATACACAAGGTCAAATTTTAGTATTGACCGTGTGAAAATACTTCATTCTGGCGCCCTACTTTCAATCCGTTAGTGCTAATATGGTGCGCAACAAAGAATCTCTTTTTTACTGAAAAAAGGATTGACACAAATATACATATACATTTTATATCTACATTTTGAAAGTTACGACATATGTCAGTCCATTGATCGGTCGCTTTTACACCTAAAGAAAGTATTTTTGATGAAATTTACTAAGTGAGGTTGGAAAATATAAAGGCACCTTTCACGGGTTTCAAATAAGTATAATACAATAAACTTTGAATTTTAAATAGACCTTGATTTGAAATTTATGATAAATATTTACACTATTTTAGACCAGCGGAGAGCCATGCTGAAGCATATGCGGACGCACTGATTGAGCTGGCTCGTCGAAGTATTACTACGGGCGCCCAGAATACTCCATGTGAAACGGTACTTGTTTTGCTGATTGAGTTGGGATATCGGAGGTTTTTAAATGTGCCGCTTAAGCTACGCTGACAACACAACTAATGCGTGGACTGTAGCTTGGTTGTGCATAGGCGACAGTGTTCTCTTACCTTTAAGGGCCTCCGATATCCTCACTCACTCTGCGAAACTCTGTACAAGTACCGTTTCACGCTGAGTATTCTGGGACCCAATGGTATTACTTAAAACGAGTCAGCCCAACTAATGCGTCAGCATATGCTTCAGAATGGCTCTCCCAAAAGTGCGACAATATTAAGACACTCGCCCGGCTACTGTCAAGCCTTTCCAGAGACCGAACGAATTATAAATTAAATTATAATTATCCAGACCGGGATTCAAACAAGATACCTCTCGCTTCGTGGTTCATTTTTAAAACCATAAAGCTACGAGGCTCTAAAAATTATTGTTAAACTTAACATTATTATTTCCAAGGCTGACCTACGCATCTCCTTTTTTGTGCTTTTGAATTACTTGTCCTTTCAAACTAAATAAAATAATAATTAATCAAACAATAGTTATTAAAAAATTGACTAAAATGCGAACTTTGGTTAGCACCTTGAAGACCTAAAACCTAAATCGGATCGTGTGCAAATAGACTCACAACAACAAATACAACAAATAAATTTACTCCGTTTTCAAATTGTAGAAGAAACGGCAAAAAATTGCAACAAAGCATATTCTCCAATGACGCAGAATTGTTTTCGCGAGCCCTACACATAACTCTGCCATCTGATTTTTTGTTTTTATTTTTTCCTCACAATCACGGATTATTAAAAGATATTTATCAGCGCCATCTCACCATTAAACATAAAACTATCTAGCTATATTAATTTATTTGCAGAATATTCGGCCTGTTCCGTACAGATCACTGTAAAATAAGCATGTTGATAGTTTCAATTCGCATTACTAGATGTCACTAGTAAACCTTCCAGACAAGGTTAGCGGGTAGGCAATTTGCTTTTTAATGCTATAACTCTGCTTCGATTTTCTTCTTTTGACGAACATATAGTTCAACTTCAAATACTTTTGTACTTGTGTAGTTCTTTAAACTTTGTTATAAAGCAGCAGTAAAATTAAATTATGTATGTACATTTTTCTAACATATAAAAAATTGTTAAATTTACGATCTTGTTCACATGTTTATTACTTTAATTAAGTCATAATTTTCAGTCAGTTATTGACTTTGTGATTGAAACATATTTGAGATGTTTTAAATTTTTGGAATAACACTAGTCTACTTTTGGTTGGTAAATTAAACCCACTCGTATGTATGAATTGCTCATTTATATCTACAATTAAAATTTATTTTAATTTATCTATATTTTAATTAAAGGTTATGTCCAAAACTTATTATTTATTCAAAAAAGACAATCAATAACGTATTAAAATATGGAAAAACTGATGCAACATTCAAAACAAATTAACTCATATGTTCTTTATTTATCGTTTATTAAAACATTAAGCTTCAAGGAACATTTTATATAAACAGTTTCGGACCAATAACATGTTTTGCATTACTAAATAAATTATATGATTTCTAAGATTAAATCAGTCCTTGAATGTAATTTACATAGAGACATCATACCGTCTACATTTCGTTTATTATTGTCATATATTTGCTTACCAAATAATAAAAAATTATAAGCAGCTTTATTTATTCGAAAATTATACTTAATTGTGGCCTATTAACGTGTAACTATTAAAGGTGAATACCGTTATTAAATATAAATCAACATCAATGTAAATTAAAAATGGAGATCTTAATCTCAATATTGTTTAGTATTATATTATTTTTATTTTAGATTTAGATTTTGACGTCAGATTACTTCATTCATCAGAAATACGATCAGTACAGTTCAGTTTGTTATCAAATGTTTTGTTATTACTTATTGATTTGGCTTATAGGCATATATTAATTTGGCAAAGAATGACTTTTTGCCATCTCATCCTATCTTGACATTCTTATAGTTGACATATCTTATTAAAAAATCTTTCAATCTTGTATGTGGATAATTCGCAGCTGTTATAATTAAACATGAAACTAAATTGAATTTTTTTAATTTCATTTGAGTTTTTTTATTCTATAGCGGACAACGGAGCAGGTGGGTCTCCTATATGGTAAGAGAACACTGCCGCCCATGAACAACTGCACCAGAGTCCGCGCATTGGTTGTTGCGTACTTTTAAGAGCCTCCAATATCCTTACTCACTCTGCAAAACAGTACAAGAACCGTTTCACGTTGAGTATTTTGTTAGCCAGTGGCATCACTTCGGACGAGCCAGCCCAATTACTGCCTCAGCATTGCTTCAGCATGGCTCTCCCAAGGGTGCGACACTATTAAGACATTCGCCCGGCCACTGTCCAACCCTTCCAGAGGCCGAAGAAATTATAAATTAAATTATAATTGTCCGTACCGGGATTCAAACCCAAGACCTCTCGCTTCATGGTATACTTTTAAAACCATTATGCTATGAGGCTCTCAGAGGTGAGGTGAGGCGCGGGGATGCATTGTCGACATTTCGGCATTAACAATACTGAAATGGAGATTATCAATTCAACGTGTTCGACTTTTTGTTCGTTGTTCCGCTCCTCTGTTGTCGTCCGTGACCGATTTTGGTGAGCGAGGTGTCATTCGAACGGGTAGCTTGTCGAAGTGGTCCCATTGAAACTGTCTCATAAAATATACCCAGTTCTATTCTTAACATCGCCATTAAGAAATTTCTAGACAACATATGACAAAATCACAGTATTATAATATAATAATAAAGAGATGCAGAGCGTCGGTATTGAAAAAGAATATGTTTTACGGTATGCTTCAGGTCAGTTTAGTTTTTCATTCAAAATTATTTGAACTAAATTAATTCTTCAAATGACTCATCCACTTTTCTTTTTTCCCACCAAGTTCAATTTCATGTTGCCAATCTCTTTTTCATATAAAATATCAAGTTATTGATTCAAATTCAAAAAAAAAATCGTAAATTTTGTTAAAATCTTGTTTCTCAAATTTGATATTTAATCAGAAATTGTCTGATTCGGAAAACATCTAGCCAGCTAGACAGCTATGCCACGGATGAGTTGCCGGCCATTAAAGAAAATCAACATTTTTTGTAGATTCCCAAGTCATCATTCATAAATATATGTAAAATATGTAAAGAAATTAGAATTTCTTCATTTGAATTTTGTCGCGCTTATAGCTGTCACTGTCTATCAAAGAAATGTCATATCTGAATTATGTAATGTACGTACGATAAAAAATAAATATTAATATCGTTTCTTTGTTTACTGTAATTATTTGGTTGTTTTGCTCAAATCACCACGCTTGGCAGGCGGGTTGGTGATCGCGGAACATCTGCTGTATTTGGGAGGGCGCTGCTTAATTAAACTTAACTTCATTTAATTACACTTTATTAATTAATAACATTACAGATTATTTTCCATCTCCACCTGCAAGAGGTTATTAGTCAATAAAAGTTCTAAATAAACTGGTCGCTGATTAGCAATCATATCCTAGTTACACATAGTTAGTAGGCTTATTTGCCATAAACGTTCATATATGACATAAGACTGCATAATTAGATGAATCGATCAAATATGGCAACAAATCCAGGCACGAGTAAAGTAACCATTTCCTTTTACTTAGAATTTGACGCAATTTAACAGCTTAATATTATGCTTATGGATAAAGTAGATGAACCCTTTACAAACCAGTACACATTTCGTCCTCGTGATGACACGAATACAAAAGGTATTTTAATGAACTTTAGAAATTAATAATTAATTTATAAATAAATATATATAGTTTTTATATACAATAATACTTTATTTATATATAAAGATGTAAATACATCTTAGTACAAATTTAATATTTACAATAAAGCTTTATTGGTTTAATGTTATAAAATTGAAGTTTATTAAAGTACAAATCAAAATTAAGTAAAAGTACAAATTTAAAGTAAAAATCATTACTTCTTTTGATTACAAATTGTAAGCTTACAATCTGTGATAATCGCGCTAGAGATGCCTCATAGCGTGTTCAACCCGTCTGTGCTGGTCACCTTATTATGCAATTTATGCGATGCCTCGCCACAATGGACCTTGTACTCTTTTCTATTGAACTCAACTACGTGACAAACGTAGAGAAAAACAATAATAGAAATACATTTTGGAAGGTAATTCGTCCGGTAACTTTAAGTTTTATTTAAAATCGAAATAAAACCAGTAACAACTTTCTTGTATATCTTTATTCAACAACATTTCTTATCATATTTATCCTATTACTAGAGCGTAAGATTCGTTCATAGTTGCAGTGCTATGTTATGAATAATAAGAATGCTCAAGTTTTTTCTTGTTTAGACTTATTAAATTAATTTCCATAATAAATTTTACCAAAATATATTGGACACTTTGCAAAAAATGTTTTAAAAAGACAAAACATTTTTTCTGTAATATTCAACAAAAGATTGTGTGCCGTCAGAATGGATTATTTTTAATTTTATTTTTATTATATGTAGTACATATTCCGTAAGCCTTAGAGTAGGAAACTTTGTCGAACCGTTACGGTTTCGTTGAGATTCACTTTCATACATTCTCTTTCAATAAAAGTGTAAGCGTTCTTGACCTACCTCAATGTTGATGTCAAGATACTGTTACGACTTACATAGACCATTATCTTGTCTTTAAGTATCCTAATCCCAGCTAATACGATCTTTATTAAATAGTAACTTGTAGTATATTTGTTTTTCTCTATAAGATCAAATGGACACATACATTTGTATGTAATATTTGCTTTAAAGAAAATTAGCGTTGAAAGTAGTGTACATAGAATATTTTTATTTTGTTTTTTATACCATCGGTGGCAAACGAGCAGGAGGATCACCTAGGCCAGCGGTCCTCCGCCCATCGCCCCTACCCCCCAGCCCTTGCAGAGCCACGGGTGTGTTGCCTATATAATTACTATATAATTTTAATAAAATTGATATCATCTTATTTTTTAAAGGCCGGCAACGCATCACGGCTCTGCAAGGGCCAGGGGTGTTCATAGACCAGTGCCTAAGGTGAGTGTAAAGAACTTTGGAAAATTGAAATAGGATTTAATTATTCTAATCATTCAGAGATGAAATCAAGGATTAGGCCAATTTTTATCTTATCAACGAGCAGGTCATCTAAATAGATTTAAATTAAGAAGCACGAGAGTTCGTGGGAGCGAGGCGGCTCTATACACGCGATTGCTACAATACAATAAAAAATGATGTTTATCGTAAGTTGCGTGACCAATTAATAATATCGCCGTCGATTTCAGTCAATAAAAATTAATATATAATATATAGTTTCTTTAAAGTAACACTGTCATAATTATGTTAACAAAATGGGCCCTATTGTTAGCTTTTTCAAACATAATATATTTTGTAATTTAACATTTAAATGTTGACGTTATTCGTCTTTACTAAATATGTGCATTCGAAGAAAATAAATAATTTATTACTATTAGATATATTAATTTAACTATAATTATAATTTTTTATTACCGAAGCTAATTACTTATTAATTACGTATACATCTTATAATATGCTGAGAAAAGTATGGGTGTCATTGAATCTTGGTCACAGTGACTGAATATGGTTTTAATTACACGCGAGCAATTAATATCTTCAACTCATTGATAGACAAGTTGATTTGTGTAATTTAGTTTGAAATTATTTGAAAATAAAACTCTTAAGATGTAAGCATAATATTTAAAACGAGTTTGTAAAAGTTCCCATGATTTAGATATAATTTTTAAAAAGTACCAATGGCCTAAATCAGGGCTTCCCTAAGTCCCTCTTAAAGGCGTCGCGAAGCGATTTGAGCGTCGATTCCAAAATTTATACTCACAATAGCAAACACATCTTTATTAAATTAATATGTCTCTTGATATATATTTTGTTTATTTTTTATATTTTTTTTAATCTGGAGAATTTCTGATAATGTCAAATTAGGTTCACTACTACTAATTTTATTTCCAGTACAGTAGTTTGAATATAACAATTCTACAAGGAGTCGTAGTGTAAATAAGTTTGGAAAGCCCTGGTCTAAGTGTTTGTTACTTTTATTTCTTATAAGCAGAAAAATTAAAAATTAAAAAATTTAGTTAAAATTAGAGCCTATGTTCGAACTTAGAAGGTTCCTACTTGACTATTAGAGAACTAGAAAGTGTATTCTTACGGATTTAATTCAAACATAGTTATTTTAATTGGAGATATTTTATAAATACCGTAATAAATCTAAAAATTAAGTTCTTACAATTTTATGACATTACATAAATTTAGTGATTCAAACCAATTTGCAGGGATTGATTATACAAATCCAACTGATATATATTATTTCTTAACTTAAATACCGAATATAATATATCGTAAATGGATAAAACTTTTAACAACAATTACTTACCGAAATTGTCATTAA
Organism: Delias oraia; assembly: GCA_018230265.1. NCBI lineage: Eukaryota > Metazoa > Arthropoda > Insecta > Lepidoptera > Pieridae > Delias > Delias oraia. Next base: position 9,317 of record DWCF01002401.1, on the reverse strand, counting down.
AATTTGCTTACCATTTCATAACAATTTCGTAATTTTAAGTTTTCCAAGTTTCGTGTTTAGTGAGTGAATGACCTTTCACTTCTTATTGTACGAGTTTATAAATAGCTTTAGAGACAAGTCATTGACAAGCGACTTCAAAAATTAATATATTAATAAACTATTACATATTTTACTCTTTTTTTATGAAAAACAGGAGGCAAACGAGCCGGACGTTTTACTGGGCCACGCGTGCGTCGCTTGCCTTTAAGGGATAGTAATGCTCTTTTTTAAGGTTCTAAAATCACAATGGTTTGGAAATATCCGTATAGGTAGCCGATTCCAAAGAGTGGTGGTGCACGCCACAGAATGTCTAATAAAGTATGTCTGTGGAATGACAAACACCGAAGTTATAAGAAAGTAACTTTGTATTAAGCCTCCATGTTAGATGATGATTCAGCTGCAAGTACAACAAACAACTCCTCAGAACATTCCTCAGATAAATTCGATAGAAGACTCAGAAAAAACCAACAAATTTTAAATATTTAAACTTAGTCTAATTTAACCGTGGGAAATAGCTTAATATATCCGGGAATAATTCTAAGCACATTCTCTTACTTGCGAATAAATTGTTTATAGAATTAATAATTATATTTAATGATCGGTTATTTGAAATAATTTATCACTTCTGTTTGTTGCAATTTATGTTCTATACTTATGCTCACTTGACCTTTTTGCTGCAGCTCGCGCCAAACAGTGTAATTGGTTATTAGAAAATATCTGTTAATTAATAATTTATATATTTCAAGATCCCTTATTCAAAGGATTAAGTAAAAATTACAAACAATTTCCTTTTGTTAATATATCCTTAAAATATATATTTATTGAATTCATTTAGGTTCGAAATTTAACCGCACTGACTACTACAGTTTATTAAACATTTAATCAATTAAATTATTCAAAGCTATAGACTTTAATCATCATTTCAGCTGTAAGACGTCTTTTCAAAAACTTCTCGCCGAAGACGTATTTATATTTTTTTAAAATTACATTTTTTTAAATTAATATTACCAACATATCCCTCGGATATTTTCGTTAATGTTGTTATTTTTAATAGTACGCTTCATGTATATGTACTATATGTATATGTATAAGTATTTTATGATTTAATGTTAAGATGAATATAATTAAAATATTACAAGTCCTTGTTGAATAATAAGCATAGTTTTTTAAAGTGTTTGAAGTTAGAGATATTTAATTAAAATAAAATATATTTTGTATAAAGGTAAAGAAATTTAATATACATATTTACATTTAATATCTTAAATTTAACATTCAATATATCTATCAGAGACTATGGTAACAATAACAACTATCTAGGAAAATAAACTTAAACGTGGAACAACTTTACTAATGTATTTTAAACAATATTCATGTTTCATTATGTTACAATTTGTTACGGGCTGTAATCGGAAAAATTTGACAATGCATCATTTTTATAATGACATTTTGTTCTAGTCAATTTTAAAATGATTGAACATTCTCTCGGACTATTATGAAACATAATCATCTTTAGTACCATGTAACAATAATATCACGTAATGGTACGATTTGAATTTAAAACAATATTCTATGCTTATAATTAAAACACCATTTCTTTAAAAAGGATACAGATATAAAAAATATTAGTGGGTTGAAAGAACATGTATAATTTTTTTGACATAAATCATAACAATGTTTTCAAAGACAGAAAAACTTAAAACGTATTATATTAACATGATTTGCGAAGTAAAATTAAATCAATCTTAATATGAAATAGATTGCTATTTAATAGATGTGGAAAGCTATTACTTATTATTTTGTTTTCATTTGTATCTTTTTATGATTATAATTAACATAAGTAGTGTTTTTGTTGTAATTAACATTGAATTTTTTTTCGATACGTCCTTTAAAAGGCAATGTCATATAAAAAATGATAATTGCTTAAATTTCCCGGCTTAATATCTAAATAATAATGTATTTTCACAAAAACGATTTACTTTTGCAATGGTTATATTATATAATAAACCTGGCGTAGGCCACAACCTTAGGCAACAACCTTATTAATAAAAATTACGCGACAAAAGAATAACCTCATTTTTTAAAATAGATTGAAATGGTATATTAGAAATTTCCTAAGTAAATTAAATAAAACAGGCAATCGCCTTAATGCTAATGACATGCTGTCTGCAAGGAAAGTGATTCTCATTGATAAATGTTTAATTCATGTTATGAATTTTGAAATGAAAGTATTATTATATCATTAATTATTAAAGTAATACTAAATTACTTATTTAATAATAAAAATATAAGAGAGATGAAAAACTATACTTAAAAATTGATACTTAACTGAACTATATTATATTGTTATTGCAAAAACAAGAAAAATAAATGAAAATTTCTTTCTTTTTCATCCAATTTACGACTGTATTACGAAAAAGATTTTGTTATAAAAAATATTTAAATTTATTATTTATATGTTATTATCTGGCACTTTCATTAACACTTAATATTCTACGTCATCACAGTACAATAAATTCTATTTATTATGCCTCATATTCCCTTTTAATGAAATATTCTCGACATTAAAATATTTTGTTTTAACTTTATCATAAGTTCTGTATTAAATGAAAAATATTTTTAACTAATATTCACTGGTCTAGATAGCTTTAATTATCATTTTTAGTGTTTATTAAAGGAAATTATTAATAAGAAATTGAAACGGACACAAATGTTCTCATATGACTACACTATATAGTAAACATATATGAAGGATTGCGAGGACAATGCTACGATTAATTTTGAGCTTAAATGTTCAGGTATACTTAATGTTGATGTTGGACGAACACTGGCCATTGCCACTGGTACACTGGAACTGTGGACTAAAAACATAAACAATTTATTTTCATATTTCAGATTCACGTCAGCAGTATGGAGAAACTGTCTTTGTATGTTTTATTACAAAATAGTTGTCATAATATTAGTAAATTTATAGTAGCAGCAATATTAGTAATTGTTTATTTAATATACGAAATGATTTTCAATTTAAGCAAAGGATTTGAATAAAAATTGATCAACATTTTTAACTTACAATTTTTACCATAATAATCTAAAGAATCAGTTACAAACACAGAATACTGAGCGTGAAACTTGTATTGTATTTTGCGGAGTGAGTGAGGATATCGGGCCATTAAAAGTGCCGCTTAAGCGGTGTAAAATTCCGGCAACACAACTAATGCGCGGACTTTGGCGCGGTTGTCCATGGATGGCGGTGTTCTCTTATCATATAAGAGGTGGTACCTGCTTCGTTGTCTGCTATAAAATAAAAAACACTTCTATATAATTTATTGCAGAACAGGTATAGCTGAGAAAATATTGAGATCATCTAATAGAGACCTCTCCGTAAAGTTCAAGTATTTAAGACAAAACTTTCACATTTTGGGCTTATGTAAGTATTAATACACACCTCCAAAGTATTTCTGAGTGTCCTCTTCACTGCATCTTTTTCGTATTTCCAAAGTAAGTCGCTCGATGAATCCCTGGTATTTTCAAGATGGTTTGATTCTATCTGATTTTGTTTTGCATCTTCTTGCTTATAATCTTTCTTTTGCCAGTCATACGTGGGTACAAAGTACCGTAACCCGAAGCCAGGGAGTGCTTGAGAGCTTAAAACTTGAGATGGCTTGAAGTATTGGTCGTTAGCTTTTGGTTGGTTAAGGGTGTACAAGTTGACAAACCGTTGCGCGTTGTTTATAGGTTGCTGTGTGGATGCCGGTGCATCCAACTGTACTTGAGTGTAGATTTTGTTGGGGAGGAAAGGTCTCCTGAAAATCCGTTGGAAAGTTTTTGATATTTAATAATGAACGTATGGAGCCTATGATACTATAAGAAACTGATTTGTATAGCCATGGAGTTTCATTGAAATATAAGATTACATATAAACAAAAGTCTAATATTGAAGAACACCAAATCATACACTACCCTCAGTATAGAAAGGATTTTATTGCTACGACAACACAATTGAAATGTTAACCTACAAGCTCACTATGATTTAAAGAACTAAATCTGTCTTTTAAATGATTGAATCAATCTTTTATTATACATAACCTATTCATATTTGAGAGCCTCGTAGCTAAATGGCTTTAAAAATGTACCATAAAGCTTGAGGTGTCGGGTTCGAATCCCGGTCCGGACAATTGTAAATTAATATATAATTTGTTCGGTCTCTGAAAGAGCTTGACAGTGGCCGGGCGAGTGTCTTAATATTGTCACACCCGTGGGAGAGCCATGTGAAGCATATGCTGACGCACAAATTGGCACAATTGGCACAAAAAAATATTTATGTAATCATAATATTAGTCTATAGCCTTATTATCTATGAATCTAATGTGAGTTAGGATGTTGTAATTCAATAAAGCCAATACCAATGTGCGTTGGGATCCGGCGAATCATTCGATCTTTGTTCCCATACCGGGGCAGGAACACGAACCACCAGCGGTGGAGCGGATTGCGGCTCAGGCGTCGGCGGCTCAATGGGACCTCCTTTTGTGCCGAACTTTACCATGATCGCCTGTACGCTGCACGCGTACATCGCCAGGCAAATCAAACACTGAAACAAATTTAAATATTTACTTTTATTAAGCCTAAACTATTAATAAAAAATTAATTTAAAAAATACTTAATTTATCAATTAGAATTTTACAATCATTTTGACGTCATTGACCGGCGAAACTGCTCAGCTCAGCAGAACTGTTTTGGGCCATTTATTTTTTTTAACAGATTTCTTGAAAATGGCTTGAGCGATCATCTCATTCCGTAGGCGTAGCGTCATCAATAAAGTCTCTTATTCTATAATACCCTTTGCGACACAAGCGTTCGACAGTTTTTTAAACATTATTTACTGATACATTTTTAACACTTTCTGGGATCCTATTGTAGAAGCCAAAATAAGGGACATTGACCTTTATAATTTTCACCGACATACGACATATTATTTTTAACATGAATTATATTTAAATTTATTCTTACCATTAACTGACTGTTATACGATATCTTTTAGAAAAGATATTTGTTTAATTTCTTTATAATTACGAACCATAATTATGTATAATATAAACCGTGCCACAATAAATAGAGTCATCTAGGAGGTACGTCTTAACAAACATGTTAAACTCAAAACAGTCCGATTTTTTGTTGGAAGTTAAAATGTTACCTATCAAATTAAGGCAATATATCAAAAATATACAAATAATAATAGGATAATAAGAAACAATAAAATGTAGTCTAATTTATTACTTCTTTTAGTTCTATTACAAAAGGAAACGCGTGTACAAATTACCACGATAAAATGTTGTAAGGTACGCAATATTCAAAGTAAATTTACTCGACAGAAATTAAATGAGGCTTTCAAACAATCCGGTGTTGAAAAATATCTGTTTAAAACAAAGGTCAAATGCCAGTTGTCTGCTCAATTATTTAAACGTATTTAAAGAGTTTCTGCAGGTTTAGAACTATTTTTATACTAGAATCTAGATCCAGGCTTCTGAGATATATTTAAAGTTATACTCAATAGACAAACTGATGTCCTCAAGTTTAGCATTTACAACTTACCGGTAGCTTTTGTTATTTATTAGATTTTCTTAAAATATTATAATATGTTGACTAACAATTTTGTTATATGTATAGATTACGGAACAATAACAATCACCATTGTTTTTGAATAGTTAGCACATCTGCGGAGAATTGCGGATTTGTAACGGCTTTATTAAATTCAACGGTTTATCGCTGTATCTTGATGAATCTATTAGGTTATCTAATGAATAATGCCTTGCCAAATTTTTCTTCTCTGTGGTAATTTTATTTCAATTTAATTGATAGTTTTATTCACGCGTTGCATTTGTTTAAATTTATTAAATTAGGTTTTGCTTGCGACTTTGACTATGTAGTGTACAATAACCTATGCTATTCTGCAAGAGTATAGTATCCCATTAAGATGATAGTTTTGCCTGCATAAGAAAGATTGTTGAACTAATTTTGTAATAAATATAATACTAAGTTTCATAATATTAATTACGATAAATATAGATCGAGATTATTATTATATTTGTATTTTAATATGTGTCCAGTTCTAACGGCTCTCTGGTTTACTAGAACTTTTTTGTAACTTTAACTAATCACAAATTTTCGAAAAATGTTTTTAATGTGCAACGAACAAAATAGCTATGACTTTAAGCATTAAAGTTGCAAGTTATTATACATCTAAGAAATAGAATTAGATAAAATACGTATTTAATTACTCTAAATTATCTTTTTAATTACTTGAAATATATACCTGTAATTTATATGATGACTGCATGTTCTCTTGTGTTTGTGAAGACTACCGCTGTATTAAGTTCGTAAATATCTGTAACAATACAGAGATAGTATTAATAACAATTATTATAAAGAATAACATGTTTCCATCTTGTTAGTTCTAGCAGAGAATGGATATTTATGGATTTGCTAGATAAAAAAATATTATAAGATTTCTATGTAGTATCAAATTAACTTTTATCTTTAGTTGAGTTAGGTTACACTAGGTAGTTACAATGACGGAATAAGTGACGATAACTGTAATTTTACACACAAATTGAGCACTAAAAGCAATTATGAATCATTTTTTTAATGATATAGCTGACAACAGAGCAGGTCACGCGCCACAGTCCGTGCATTGGTTGTGTGGCTTCCGATATCCTCACTCACTCATCTAAATATAGTAGAAGCACCGATTCAAGTACAACTACGATTTCACGCTGAGAATTCTATGAGCCGGCGGTATCACTTGGGACGAGCCAAACCAGTGTATTATCCATATGCTTCAGCATATCTCTCCTAGGCGTGTATTTTGCATATAGAAATCGTTCGCTCGTCATAAAAAGATCTCATTGCCTATATTTTTATTACCTATCTTATTTATCAAGGCAATAAAAAATTATCATATTTGTAAAATTAAATTCACTTTTTCGTGTATGTTTAGCTGAGTTATCCTGGTGGAGTAAGCTGTAAGTAATTCCACAAACAAATTTTTCACAAGAAGCAATTAAGAATCGTTTTGCATAGAAATCACTCACTCGTCATGCGTAATAGTTATGAACAAAATACAATTAATAGCTTAACTCTGGCATTTTCTGTCATTGTGTTAGACCGAGTCACGAAGGTGTTTACAGCATGTCAAATGTTTTGACAGTTGTGTTATGGACTTGAGAACTTTAAAACAATGTCAAAATAGGCACTGGTTGCCATTTGTATAAATCAAATTTCAGCTTAGGACACTGGCTACCTACTTTACTGACTTTATTTACATCATAAGAAGGTAGTATGTCATCAATCCAAAATATAATTCATCTTGTTTATTAGAATTATCTGAGCTTCCTTTCGGACCAACCTAATTCAAACTTTTTTAGCTGTGATCGGTTTAATCCAGTGTTTAATATACTTTTTTGATTAGCAGTTACGAGGAAGTAGGTAAAATTAATTATTATTAAATTAACTAATCAGTACTCTCATATTATTTTAATTTGTATGCTAACAAACTAAAAATAATTCACATATTCAAAATTAGAATGAAAGAATTTTTTTACATTGAAGTTCACTAATTGGCGTGAAACTGTTATCTACAAACAAGACAATTTAATTTAAATAATTAAAGCACTGTATAATGAACCACGTTTTAAATAATTTATATCTTTTTGATTAAAAAAATAAGTAAACTTTCCCTATAATAAAATTTATTTTCTTTAGAAAGTACAGATACTAATGAATTCATTGTTCTAAAGTAAATTATATGTAAAATAACGACTCAGAAATGTGTCTAGTCGAGCCTAAAGGATTTCATAACTTAAAATTAAAACACACTTTATAAAACTGCTTTGTAATCTACGCGAATAAATTAGTTTAAACAAAAGGGCCCATAAAATGTGAATAGCAACCATGTTTAATAACAAGCTAAACATGATGAAACCTATTTAAAGCGTTACCATTTTGAAGATGACAGGGATTTATGCAACATTCTTGTCTTTCGCATCAAATAAAGGCTTTCAAGATGTTTACTAGTTTGAAGGACGTACCTTTGCATACATTAAACAGGTGTCGAAATTATCTGCCTTTGATCGAATTAATTACAACTTTATGACTTCTCATTTTTTTCATTCAATAACGCATTTAAGTGTAACAAAAGTTCTTATAATACAATTTTCAAATAATTGATTGTGATTCTATTTATTTGATATTTTACATATATCGGCTAATTTAAATTAGTATAAATATTTCAATTATCCGTTTATCTATTTGTATTTGTTATAAAATATAAATTAAATAAATTAAAGTTTAATGGGATTTGAATATGAATTAAGCCTTAAAGAAATTGTACAAACACATTACTTTGAGGTAGGAAACATTCTTTTTTTATGGTATGGCGGACAATAGAGCAGTTGCGTCTCCTTTATGGTACTATGATAACGCCGCTCATGGACAACCACGACACAATCCGCGTATTGGTTGTGTTGCCAGCTTTTTACGCCACTTAAGTGGCATTTTTAAGGGCCTCTGATATGCTTCATCACTCAGCGAAACACAGTAGAAGCACCGTTTTAAGTATTACTACCATTTCAAGCTGAGTATTCTGTGAGTCCATGGTATCTCTTAGCACGAGCCAACCTAATTAGTGCGTCTGCATATGCTTCAGCATGATTTTCCTACGAGTGCGACAATATTAAGACACTCGCCCGGCCACTGTCAAGTCCTTCCAGAAACCGAATAAATTATTAATTAAATTATAATTTATAATTTTCCGAACCGAGATTCGAACCCGATACCTCTGGCTTCATGGTAGAATTATTAAACCACTTAGCAACGAGGTTATCTTGTGCCACTTAGCTTCTATCTTATTAATATTATATGAATAGGAAAAAAATTCCTTAATATCAATTAAATTTAGTATATTATAATGTTACATATATGTGAAGTAGAGTATATTGACAAAAATTCCAATAATTACGTTATAAGTGTCTTTAACCGCTGAGCTAAGCAGCCTTATATTATCAGAGTAAAATCGATTAAATTATTATGGAGTCGTTTTCACCATAATAGATAAGTGTGTCAACAATTTGTCATTCCAATTTGGTTAGCAAAATTTATGATCCTTAACTCATTTCTATTATCTGAACGTATTAAGTTCTAAGCATTATATCCATGATAGATTAGACCATAATTTATTCAATTACGGGTGGATGGGCAATGATAATTAATAATTCATTTAATGTAAA
>DWCF01002400.1:0-24175 GCA_018230265.1 Delias oraia | reverse complement strand
ACTTTTATTTTTTCGCAACGTAGATGCCTTTTACATCGCCGTTCAATTACCGAGCCGTGTGGTTAGAGTACGATTTCGATGGATACGGTATTAAATAATCTATAAAATCTATCTTTTTCGCAGAACAAAACGGACGAGGAGATAAAATCAAGGATGGTATCCGGAAGCAAGTGCTATTATGCCTGCGGCAGACTTCATAGGTCTAAATTACTGAGTATAAACACCAAACTCACCATCTGCAGAACCATAATCAGGACTGTCTGCGAAGCTAGGCCATAACCCAGAGAGCTGAACAGAAGCCAGCTTTGTTCGAAAGAAATATATTACTTACAATATTCGGGTCAGTCAGAGAAATTGATGGTTTCTACCGGCAACGAATGTACCACGAACTGAAAAGTCTGATAAAAAAAAGAAAATATGGGCGGGAGCTGAGAATATATGATTCACGGGCTGTTAAAATAATGACTAGATGGGTACCGCAACAGGAGAGACCAAGAGGCAGGCTCAAAAAACGTTGCATAAATTGCGTAGAAAAAGACCTGACAAGAGGAAAGATTTTTAAGGAAAGAAAATTAAAAAAACTGGAGGAGGACCACCAAAAACAGAAACGACCGAAGGAAAATTGATGAGGTGGCCAAGACCTACAAAGGCAGCGCCAACGGAGGAAAAAGAACAAGCATTCTGAAATAAAAATCCACAGACTCTAGGTTCCTTCATGATTGCCAAGGATCGGCAGCAAGTCGGCAACACTGCTTTACCTCAAATTATGTGGTATTGGATAAGGAGAATTAAATAAGTTTGTAATCGTTTTGATTATATGATAAATACAGTAATAATGTATATATTCCTTAATAAATTAAATGTATATTGATGAGAAATTAATAGAAATGTAACATAATCATTGTATAAATAATATGTATTATTAACAAAAAAATTTAGGAATAGGCTGTAAAAATTAACTAAAAATTCTCTAGTAGGTATATATTATGTATAAAAACCATTATGATTTTACACACAATAGATATTGTAAAATAGTAAATGAACTTCTATTTACGAACGACTTTTAGAGAAAATACTATTCATTCGCAACATATAAATTATTAAATATATTAACTGGGCTAAAAATACTTGGAATGTCCATACTACGCATTAACTCCTACGCATCCTGAACGTACTCCTCTTGACATTCGTTCGAGTGTCGCTGTTCGTACCCTTAGACCTTGAACACATTGAATATAATTCATAACACATTTCTAGGCTGTACTATGTTGATACTATTTCAATATTTTTAACTCTCACAGAATTGTAAGCTTTAGAATTACAATTTTAGTCCTTTATAAAGCGCTTTTCCAAGTTAAATTAAATATATAATAAATATTAAATTTAATATAATTAAAGTGAATTTTAAAATACATACATTTATAAATTCAAAATATATTAAGAAAATTTTTGGTTGAAATTTAATACTTATTTTGCTATTAAATTTCTAAGTTAAAATTTTTAAGACAAGCCATACGTACTACTACTAACCTACAAGTAGATACTACTAAACAAACTGATGACGAATCTGTTTCCAGTGCGCCGACATGCTAATGGACCGGCTTTTCCGAAGTGATATCACCGGCTCACAGAATATTCTAATTATAAAAATGACGCTTAAGTGGCGTAAAAAGCCAGCAACACAACCAATGCGCGGAATGTGCCGCGGTTGTCCATGGGCGGCGGTGTTATTTTACCATATAGTAGACACACCTACTCCATTGTCTATACTGCAAAAAAGGAAAAAAATACTGAACATCATCAAAAAAAAAATTGGTAAAAAGAATAGCGTTAGTAAAAAAAAGGAATCAATAATTTTAAAAATACATGAGTAATATAATTGTTACATCTGGTCTGTTATAGCAAATTCAGTATGAAGAAGCAATTTTTGTTTCCCCATTCCTAGTTAACGAGGTTCTATTTTTACACGTTCAATTTTTACGAAAACGGTGGCCAACAAGCAGAAGGCTAACCCATCATACGCAGCTCTCCACCCATGGACACCCTCAGCCCTTGCCCGAGCCGCGGGTGCGTTGCTGGTTTATAACACTTCTGCAGTACCCCACAGATTGAAAAACGTTGTGATTGAATCACAAAGCTTCTTGTGTCTTGTTCAGATCAATTTATATATAGAGTATGTAGCTAACCCCGGCAAATGTTTTGCCACATATATTATCAAATCAGCGGGTGGGCGTCTTTGGGGGAGGCCTATGTCTAGCAGTGGACGTCTTACGGCTGAAATGATGATGAATGATTATCAAAACGCAGAGTGGACGGAAATAGGGAATGTTGGTAGAAGGATCAAAATTTAGGGTTATATGTATTTTTCATGAAAATATAAAAAAAATGTAAAGAATATATTTTTTAAATGTTAGAGGTGGTTAACCATTATCACTTAGGGATATAAAATAGACGGTAACCGATTCTCAGACTTACTCAATACGCATAATCGTAAAAATCGGTCAAGCCGTTTCGGAGGAGTATGGTAACTAGTAGTGTGACATGAGCATTTTATGTAATAGAAATGTGACATACAGGTGCGCTTCAAATGGATAGATTCGTATTTGTGTTCACTACCTTAGTTTGAGCAATAGGCGATCCTTGTAGGCACTTTATCGTGTCCTCGCAGTTATTGCTGAAGCCTGCACAGACGATGAACAACTATTACAAGATAAACCCGATAACTTGGAGTTTTATGTATGTTCTCAACATTGATATGGCCATTATTGATTAGGTTATTCCAGTTTGTATGCAAAAATTAAATACAGTTTTGTCGGTGCAAAATATGTTTCCAATACGGGCATATGCCGCACTATTCTAATTAGTGACTATTTTAACACAAAATATTTTGGTATAAATTAATCCTGTAGGTACTATAATTAGTTTAATCATTTATATAGCTTTTGAAACTGTATTCATTCACCTAACAATTTTTTTGGGTAGAGATTCCACGTGATGATATCACTTAGAAAGTTCGATATATGTCTTTAGAAATAATCTACAAAAATATTTATTTCATCATAATTGAAAAGTTATTTAAGAAATAAAATATTACATTAATTAATTCAAATGATATTATATATATTTAGTTGGTATATATATTAATTAATCTATATTAATATTACAAACATGACGTTATATGTGATAATCTATATATCTACTAACCGATCTTGAAGATTCTTTGCCAATAAGAAATATACGTTATTAGTAAGAAAAAATGGTCGAAAAATGTTTACGCGAATCGTTTTCGTGATGATTCAGTTTTGCAAAGTAAGTCGATGAAAAAAGCGGTTGAATGAAGTTTCTTACGAACGTTACCTACCGATAAGATTGAGAGATATATGATTGAGTTCTAAAGTTTGGTAATGCCTATAAAAAATCCGCGACATCGTATATTTAATTTTCATAATGTTTATGAAAAACCAACGTTTGTCGAGTCATTTTGTATTGATAATAAATACTGACATTTGTAGGTTATTATATATTCCGTCTGAGAGCCATGCACTAATTGGTTCGGCTCGTCCGAACTGATATCACGGGCTGACAGAATACTCAGTGTGAAATGGTACTTCTACTGTGTTTCGCAAAGTGAGTGAGGATATCGGAGGACTCTAAAAATTCCGCTTAAGTGGCGTAAAACGTCGGAACATAAGCAATGCGTGGACTGTGGCGCGGATGTCTATGGACGGCGGTATTTTCTTACCATATAGGAGACCCACCTGCTCCGTTGTACGCTATACTGTAAAGAAATTATTACTCATCGCAAAAGCAGATGCTATAAAAGAAATCTTAAAAACAAAATATCAGTTACGTAGATATCTCAATCGACAAAAGGAACTAGAAATTTTCAACCCGAAACCGCACACTATGAAAATCTCAAAAATCAGTACGATAAGATAGCGCCATCACACGCCCAGCGCGAATGATACTCATTACGGTACATTTAAATACAGACCTGGGGTCAAGTTATTGTGGTGATTGTCATCGAACAACCAAATCTTAATTAGCGTTTGTGGTGACCGTCAGTATACATTAACAGTTCGTTCCATCAGCCTGTTTTCTGCTCGAGAGAACGAATCGGCGCCTGCGTCAGGTACCCGGTGCCTTTAAGGCTTATCGAACCGAGCTCCAACTTAGATCATGTTACTGTCTGGAAAGTTCACAGTGTAATGACGTGATTGTTAAGGTTCTCTACGGAGATATGTTTTAAAAAAATAATGCACTCAAATATTAAATCCAAGTATTATCCAGCCGCTAGAAATGTACGTTACTTACCCACTAATTCTTCTTGTCAACCTTCTAATGTGGACATACTAACGTCAATAACGACAGATGATGAAGCAAGAATGTACCCATGGTTAGTGTACAAAATATAATCATGAACTAAGGTTTTGATTAACCAAAAGTAAGCAGTACCTATTAAACCTTTTATCCAAGTGTCAAAATTGAAATATAATGACATTGACACTTTATGTGAAAAGGTCACAGAATATAAAACCTAATTACCTAAGCTCAATGTTTCTTCTATATAATTAAGAGCAATCGTAAAACTATTAAATCGGACTCCTACGTCTCTATATATCACGTGGAGTTTATGGCCGTTTACAATACATACCCACATGATACAAAATTATTCAAAAAGAAACATCAAAGTATCAATCTGTCCCAAAGCACCTAGGAAAACACTTTGTAACACTCTTCAGTGCATGTGCCGTAGATAATGATCGAGATGATATCTCTCTCGTTTTCATTACAAATTTATTTCATCAGAATTGAGCGATAATTTGTTCCCCGACGAAGGACCGCCTGGCCATGGGCCATAATGATGACGTCTTATACGATTACCGATAGATAAGTATCACTTTATTGTGCCAGCGCCCTAAATGTATAAATACTTCTTTGGAACTACACTGATGGATTTGCATCGTATTTCATTGAATGGAAAGATTTATTATTTATATTACAGGATGCACTTTAACGTTATTTGCGTCAACTGGCAATAAGTTCCAAGTCGGATTTGTTTTTCTGTACGCTTGTTATGTGTTTCAAACCTGATTTTAATTTATTGTTAGTTTGATAATTACTCTTACTTCATTCTATAACGAAGAACGGAACAGGTGGGTCTCTTATATGGGAAGAGATACCGCCGCCCATGAACAACCCGTGGTATAACTTCGGACGAGCTGGCCCAATTAGTGCGTTGCGTCCATGCATTGCAAAGTCGATGCAACTATTTCATTTCACACATTACACGGTCCACCTTTGGGTTAATTTAATAATAAAATTACTTATTTATTTCGTAGCATATTTTTATCACAAAAATATATGTGTAATAGGAAATCGATTTAATAAGTTATAAATGATCGTGTTGTTATTCTAAAAATAATTATAAGCATATCTTTTCTCCTTGGGGAGCCATGCCTGTAATGACACACTAATTGATTCATTTTATATCAGCATGAAATAGTACTACCAATTTTACCTAGCAGTTTAAGCAGCGTAAAAAGCCAGCAACACATCAAAGCGACGAATACGGCGTGTTTGTCCAAGGGCGGCATTGTTGTTTTATTACCAGGAGAATTCGTGGTGATGCTGATACAAAAAAAATCAATACCTCAAGACAGACAAAGAAATATATTTGACCCATTCCTAAGCGCTTCCAGGCTTATACTTCAAAGGGTATTAAAATTAATATTTGGTTGCCATGTTTTTATTAAATTTGCATTTATCCTAAAAACCTGTCAAGGGACAAACAGACCTATCCTAATCTTATTACCAATATCCGTTCAAAATACGTGATGTGAAAATATCTGATCCCTTATTTACTAAGATTTACCAACACATAATATTGTTTTTACGTTTGAGTAAAAAAACTTCCTAAGGCTCTGACCAGGAAGTTAATCGCTTTTCAATATTATTATTAATATTATAATACAACTTCGACGATATTATGAACCTATTGTCTATGAAACTACAATACTAAATCTTTTCAGCAAAATTGTTAGAATAACTCACATTGGATTTCGGTGCAATAGAGTGTAAAATTGCTTGAAATTTTATTTTGAAAGAGGCTACTGTTGTTCCTTTGTAAACATTACAATTGGCAGTCCTTGCCGAAGCAAGACCGAAGTCTTAGGATCCTTAATTCAATTAAATTCTTTTGTACTTTTGGCATTAGAATGTACAGTTTTACCCATATTTTAAGTTCTATTGTTTTATTCAATTTCAAAGGTTCAACGGTATTTTTATACAAAGGAGATGTTTAATGATTTATGCTGCCGGTAGGGATATGCCGGTAGATTCTATTGTTTTTTGACCACTGGTAGCAGTTTTCTAAGAAAGTTATGAACATTAAGCCGACCACCAAAATATTATACAGTATGGCTATTTTAGTTAGCGAAATAAATGACAGGTGTTGAAATATTGAGTAGCGCTATTGAGAAAACATTTCACCTGTGTTACCTAAATTTTGATATTTCATTTGTTTTTCTGTTGTCTGTGTTGTTCGAGACATAAAAGTTTTAGAAATATATACATATATTTTATCAATGACGGCTCATCAGCATATCGGAAATAGAATTTAATATGATATTTATCAAATATATTTATTTTAATCTAAGAATCATTTGTAAAATGTAAATTAACCTTCAATTCATTAATTTAATGTAAGTTTCGAGTTTTATGCACTTATACCTTTCTAAAAAAGCTTGTTCGTAAGTTTAAATGCGTAAAAAAAATTTCGCTTGCAAATATCAATAACATTGACCGGAAAGCAGTCTTAAAGTTGCATCCACTTCGGTGGTCTCTTATCGGCTATCGCCAATGCGTCGAATGTCACTTCTACTAAGACATTTCACCTTTTTTATAGCTCTACTCTTCGCGACTTCGACTTTATTGTATATACGCGAACCTAACGCTTCGTAATAAAGCCTATAATTGATTGCTTTTGTATTTTAACATCTAGTTTTATCTCAGTCCACTTTCTCACCTTTTTACGACGCAACGTGTGGCTCAAAGCGTCTTAGATACAATTATCGATTAGGTAATATTATCGGCGACGATCTTTTGTCTTCCGGTTCGATTTTTGTTGATTTAGGTTGTTCATTGGTGCCAGGTTAGTCAATGGTCAATTTCCTGTTATAAAATTTCGTACCTTTTGTTTTCAATACGCAGGGGTTTTTACTTGGATGACGCAGTCTAAATAGTAACAATACTTTACTTACTTTACTCGTTTTACCCTAAATTTTTATTTTAGGAATAACTTGTACCTTATTTTATCAAAATAAACATTGCTGATACAATTGTTTGACAAACTGTTACATTGCAATACTTTTGTAAATAATTTTGAAAAATTGTAGGTACTCTTAGATTTAATATACAAAATAGTATTTTGAATAATATCTTTATATCTTTAAACGGATCGGTTTCAGCATCGAAGTATAACAGCGATTTACTTCAAATCAAACGTTAATGTCTCACTCGTGCACAATGAAATAATTATTGCAAGATCTCATATTACCAAGACAATAAAGTAACAAGACATTATAATAATTCAAGAGAAATTATGCCATAATTTAAATAGGAGTGTAAATTTCAACGCAGAGCAGAGCTACTTCAGTGAGAAAATTATATGAGGTGTACAAGTAAGCTAAGTATCACATTGCATAAATACTGTCTAAGATTCGCGGTGATATTTTCAACCTTTAGCTACATTTTTTATAGTAATATATATGGTTATTACCATTTAGTAAGGCAATGTGCTGAAGAAAAAGAGAGAAATTACGCCAATTTAGTTGAGTAAATTGAGAGTAAAAACGTTTTATTATTATTTTGTATGACCAAAGGGTGCAAACGAGGAGAAGGCTAGTATACGCTCGTATAAGAGATCCTCCGCCCTTGGAGAACCGCCTATACGGCCCCTCCGGCCTTCTTAGGCCGCGTTTGTGTTGCCAGACTTTAAGGGATAGGTAACGTTGTTTTATTGAAAAGCTCCAAGTCCTAATGGTTTCAATTTAAATATTAAGTCTACCTCTGTAGGTAACAGTTTCCATTAAAAAGTGGTGCGTGGCACAAAATGCTTTAAAATCAATATGTATAATCATAAATCAATGGTGTCTGAATGTAGTTGAGCTGAAAGAACTTAAGATGCAGCTGCCGAATCAAATCTGGTTGGAGTGGATCGAATGAGGAATACCTAAAATTACAGCTTACATCCATGAATATTTCAGAATTTTAAATAAATCCCTACAAAACAAGTTCCATTTCAAAGAAGCTTAACATTATTTTTGCAGCGTCTTAGCCTCTTAACAATTATCAAACTATTAATATATATAATTATATGCAATAAGAGGCGGGGCATGTCTACCAATGTGCTTAAGAATCGAAGATTTATTAATACAAAAACAGTACTTTGAGTATCCATTTTTAATTTCAAGAACTTCGACGGTATATAATGAATGAAGAACATTGAAAAATCGCGTCCTGTTTAGTAAGAAAAAAAATCTTTAAGAAGTGCTATAAGTATATACATACTTATTTGGGGGGTGGTTGCAGTTATCGCCACGCTTTGCAGGCGTGTTGGCGATCGCAGTTCAGTTATATAATCCGGGGAGGAGGCGCCCTCCGGTATTCCCTTCGTCGCCTCTTACGGCACCCACGGGATGATTTGGGGAAGCGCAATTCTAAAAAAGCCGGCGTTTCACGGCAAACAAGGGAGAGGCCTCTGTCCAGCAGCAGACGTCTTACAGCTGAAATAATGATGATGATGATACATACTTTTATTTAATAAAATTATATATTCTGGTGAGTAAATCTTAATATTAAAATTTTAAGCTTAATATTGCATTAAGTAGATATAGATATTCTTCGCCCGCTTCTTCTTAAGCTATACAAAAATGCCATTTTGGCCAACAGCGAGAAAATCATTCAAAAGGTAGATAGATACTGGCATAAATGGTATGATATGGACTATGGTACTTATGTTGAAACGAGCTATTCTCTGCAACTCGACGTTTGAGCCCCTTGTTAACGTGATGGGTGGTATGGTGTGTCATTCGAGCCACCCTAGTTCATTTCAGTTCATTCCAAGAAACTTCAGCAGCACCTTCGGAATGCAGACGATCTCGGAGAGCAACTTCGGAGTACCCAGGTGTTGTGCCCTGTAAATTGCAACTCCTGTACACTCTAAAAAGACATGAGCTGCTGTTTCTTCTTCCTCCAAGCACTCTACATACAGGGACTATCGGTAACACCTATAACATACAGATGTTTGTTAAGGGAATCGTGTCCTGTTAATGCATTAGTTATAGTCAATATTTGGGCTTTACTCATACGAAGTAAATTTTCTGAGAGACGACTAATTGATATGAATTAATTCTTGATTCGTAAGCTACTAGAGAGAATGTATATAATGACAATAAAATTACATTCAATCTGGTCATCTTACCTCTAATAATGCTTGTTACGCGTAATATACCTATTCATAATACCAATATTATGCCAACAAAGACATTATATATCTTAATTGTGATGCAATCAATCGTTTCGGTTGACAATTCTCACGATAAATGGCCACATGGCGAGACGGGGGCGACAAAAAAATTTGCTCCAATTCCACACAGAACTTTTATTGCGGCTAACAAGCGTACCCCGATGTTATCGTATGTATTACTTTCATCCTTTATCGCGCCCTTATAATTGTTAGCAGTGAGGTTACATGGCGTTGAGTTCATATATAACATAAGTAATAAATAAGTATGTTATGTGTATGTTGTATTCATAAGTAATATATGTATAAATAAATATATAAATTCAAATATATTTTTATATTTAAAAAAATATATATTTAATTTTTTAAATATATTTTTATATATATTTTTGGTGACGCTAAGTTTGACCTAGCGCGCACTGGACTTTTTGTCATGGCTTTTGGTCACGTCATCAAAGTTATCTAGTTATCAAGTTCACCCGTGGGAGAGTCATACTTAAGCATATGCTGACGTACTAATTGAGCCGGCTCGTCCGAAGTGATACCACGGGCCCACAGAATACTCAGCGTGAAACGGTACTGAAACTATGTTTGGCAGTTGTTTCGCATTAATAATGCCGCTAAAGTGGCGTATTTAGAAACAGGAAAAAAAGAACATTAAAGATTATTGCGTTCATTCACTATGGTGTAATAAACAGATAAGTGGAAAATTCTACACCATATTTGTACCTCAGTTAGTATTTAGTAGTGATGCAGTGTAATTATTAATTGCATATGACATTGATAAGGCTGTATAGGCTCATAGGACTGTGTTCTCTCAATAGATACAATTTAACAAAACCATAAAGACGATTAATATTTCATATTGTGGTTACAGATAATTTATTTGTATCACGCAAGTAATTTAACTGTATTTTTATAACGGTTACTTCAAATTAATTTAAATCAAACTATATAATTTATAATCTTTGTATTCTTGAATATTGTGCTTAGATTTATATGAACCGCCTCTAATATTTTTTACACAATAGCGATAATCATGTCACAAGTTTTTTTACCGAACACCACACAAGACAAAATGGCGTTACCATTAGATTAACATAGGCCTGTGGTCGGATTATTACTTTATTTTTTCTCTCGCCTACCTGTCCAGAACCTTTAAGCATAAAGGAGAGGCCAACGATTCGATATAGGATGACCAAAACACGAAAGACCCCGTGCGTGTAGAGTTATGTTTGCTAAATAGATCTTCTTAAATTTGACGTGTATCCAAATTAAAAGGGCAACCAAGCTCCTTAACCGAGTGATTTTGTTTATTCTATCTATTAGAGATTTGTCATAAATTCGTGCTTAGATAAATACCCAGATATAAGTTCAAATATTTGTCGGATTTGTTATAACTGATTTGTTTCGACTTGACATTGTTAAGTTATGAGCAATCTTAATGTGGGAATGAGTTTGGCTTCCGAGGTATTTAGCGTAACTGCGTACGGCCCCGTATCTGGTGGCATAATCTGTACGGAATTAAGAAAACATGTCATTATAATACTCTACTAAATGCTCCAGAGATTTTTATTAAGTCATGGAAAATATATATTTGAATTATTTAAAAAAACTGAACATTTGATTTATAAAAATCTTATTAACAACAAAAACTAAAACGTAAATTACATAGAAGTTATATTGATTAATCACATTTATGTAAATATATATATATATATAATTATTTAATTGATTTGTTTTATTTTCAACAGGCCACAGTCCGCGCATTGGTTGGTTTGCCGGTTTTTTACATCGCTTAAGCGGTACTTTTAAGGGCATCCGATATCCTCACTTACTTTGCAAAACACAGTACAAGTACCGTTTCACACTGAGTATTCTGTGAGCCCATGGTATCACTTCGGAAGAACCTGCCGAATCAGTGCGTCAGCATATGCTTTAGCACGGCTCTCCACGACTCTCCCCACTATTGGAAACCAGGACTTTCACATAACACGCAATAAAAGAAACGTGCTAAAACCAATTTAATAACCTATAATATATCTACTTGTATATTACATATCTTTAGGAACTTATAAAAAGATTTAAGACGTTACGCAAAGGCATTTGCTTCTTTTGGGAGTTTCTTGCGCAGACGACATTTATCGTATCAATTGAATTTTATGTACATTTTACACAGCCATTACATTTACGAGTAGATGTAATGGAGGTGAGTCGATTTTTTTAACTGTCCATCACTTTTTTCATCAAATTTTGTAACTTCTTACGGACTTCGTTTTTATAAAGCGCTTTTTTAGAAATGACAAATGCTGTTGGTATAGGGCCTGCACAGCTTCTCGCGAACTTTTGGTGCGAGCTGTAAGTTCGCCGACAATTTCGTTTCTGCGGCAACTAGTCATGGTAAAGTGACGCTGTCGCCTGACGCACTAACTGGACTAGCTGGTCCGAAGTGATACCATTAGCTCACAGGATGAAATATTAGATACTACCTACTGTGTTTCGCTGAGTCAGTAAGGATATTAGAAGCCCGTGACATTATACCGCTTAAGCGGCATAAAAAGTCGACAACAAAACCAAAGCGCGGATAGTGGCGTGGTTGTCTATGGGCGGCGGTATCTCTTACCATATAGGAGATACATCGTTGTTCGCTATATAATAAAAACATTTCTTACAAGCGGTGTTTTTATATTATATCACTCCGTATTAAATTAATTATGTGGATTATTAAGTATTTAGTATATAGATCTCCATCATCATCACCATCAGCCCATTCAAGTCTACTGCTGGACACAGACCTCTCCCAAAGACGCCCGCCTGTTACGATCGTCTTTCCATCGCGTGGCGGTACGTCCCCTCTGATGTTCTGCGATCACCAACCCGCCTGCCAAGCGTGGTGATTAAGGCATAATAACCTCCCATGAGAAAAACAAAGAATGTAGACCTCTATACATTGATCAAATGACTTCTAACTCTACGTGATTAAAATAGTTAAAAAGAAAGGTATAAAAAACCGCTAAGTACCTACATTTCAAATTGTTTCTTATAATAAGAGAATCAGGGCTCGTGACCGAATTTAGTATTTTGTTTTATAACGCTAATTAATCGTAAAAACCTACACCTTAAGAATTTAAACTTTGAATTTAAGACTTTAAACTTTATATCAAGATGCATAATATATTATAAAAGTGTATGAATTTATTACACTAGTTATTACACACACAACGACAACATATATTTAAATTTATTTTGGTCGAATTTCGTACAAATTATAATGGTCGCTTAGTGGTCCATATGTTAAAAATTATTAAACAAAACACTTATAAATTCTTAGGTAGGTAATAAGTTTAGGAAAAATATGACATCAAATTGTATTTTGAAATTTTAGAGCGACACTTTAAGTGTGAGAATTACCTGACTCCTACTCCTAAATTCAATATTAGTAATATGGAACCATCAAAATTTTATATTTGAAAAGATAATACTTAAGTGAATATAATGTTGGTGCCATAATAATTTTATCGGCATAATGTATCAGATAACTCGGTCGACGACTCAGTATTGTTCGATGACAAAATTTATTTGTTTTAATATTGAACAAAATATTAAAATATTTTATTTTAAAGATTAGATATCGAAATTAATATAATGTTAATGACGAATTAATATAATAATTTATATATGCAAAATGTGTGCAAATATAACATATGTATCACATTAGTACTTTTTTATTTAAAAATATATAATATATCCTTAAAATTTTCACAAATAACATGTGAATAAAACATAAGAATTACAGAAGTAGAAGGTAATAAAAAGAAAAAAATTAAAAGCACAACTTGCGAGTTGAAATGAAGTCAGCAATTCTATTTTTGCATTTACCTAAATTCATCATAATTAATAAAAAAAACCTGTCTTATAATACTACTTAGAGCTTAGAAATTTTGATTTTTGTAGAATGTTGACAGAGAGACAATTGAAAACTACTTTAGTTTTGTTATACTTCGTTAAAATCTATAAATTTGTTTCAGAATGACCTCACAATAAGCTTTTTACAAACTTATACATCTAAAACATCCTCTTTAATGATGACCTCTCGCAAAAAGAATTCAATGAGTCAGTTAACGAAAAGCAGCTCAATCGTACGGAGTGCGTTATTTATGTGTATAGATTATCACAACAAATCACTGGGGGATTTCTGTCCCGGAATCATGTAACTTGAGAACCCGAAGCGATGATTGCACTAATAAATATATTTCCTGTATCCTGTTTATCGCCTCTCTGTGTTAATAAAAATGTAGAGGAGGTGCGCCCATGTTGCATTTGTTTTTTATAGCTATGTTATGCTACCCACCCACTAATGCTACGATAAATATTAAGAAATAAAATTATATACTTAGCTTTTCCTTTGTTTTAATGAAATCTGAAAGACAAACATGCGAGCCTCGCCTAGGAGAAGCGTTTCTTTGCCCATGGACATCGCCAGCCCCTGCTGGGCCGCATTCCGGGTGCGTTTCCGGCCTTTGAGGGATATGTATGGTCTTTATTTTAAATTTAGAAAATAGCTAATACCTCTTTTGGTTATTCCGAGTATTGCTTCGTTCATTTTACATTTCATGCATAATTATAATCTTTGAAATAGTTCCTATATCGGTAATATGTATATTCTTTATTCAAATTATTATACTTTTTTAAATATGTACCATGTTATTTAAAATGTGCTTAAAATCAACTCTTAGAATGTTGTTAATCAAAACGAATTTAATTTATTTCTAGGTTTTGATATCAAATAAATAGTGTCTACCTACGACTAGAGCTGAAACAAATTAAACGAATCATCTATTTTCTTGTATTGCGTGGCCAATTTGGCCCGATCTGTTGAGTGTGAATGGGCCAATGTGCAGGGTGGCCGGCGTCCGTCGCCGTATCGTTCTCAATAAATTAGGAGCCACTAATACAAGCCTGGGCCTAACAGAAGACTGGCCGCGCCAACTTGCCACTAATGCACTGCCTCGATAACACTTTCCAAAGCTCTCATGTACATCCAGTGCTAGGGTAGAAGATTGTTAGGTATGCGAGAGTAATATTATCAGTCTTTTAGTGCGAATTGTCGAAAGCCTGGATGTAATCTCGAGAAATCATCAACATCGAGATACAATACAAAACTTCGATGTCTGTCAAACCACCAAGCTACCCGTGGGAGAGCCATGTTGAAGCATATGCTGACGCACTAATTGGGCCAGCTCGTCCTAAGTGATCCACGGGCTCACAGAATACTCAGCGTGAAGCGTTACTTATACTGTGTTTCGAAGAGTGAGTGAGAATATCGGCGGCAACACAATCAATGTACAGACTGTGACGCGGTCGTTCATGGGCGGCGATGTTCTATTACCATATTGTAGATCCACCTGCTCCGTTGTCCGCTATACTATAAAAAAACAACAACTGAGCGTCTTAAAGGCATTTTGTACCGCGCATTACCACTCAATGGAACCACATGCCTGAATTGTTATTTCCAAACTATAAGATCTTGGAGACCCCATAAAAAATAGCATTTCTAATCCTCAAAAGTTGGTAACGCATCCGGGTCGTTGTAGGCTTCTTAATCCCGATTATTATTTAAAAAAAACACTTGTTTAAGATTTTTGGGGTTGAGCATTGAAAATTAACCCTTCTTTGGTAAGTTTATAAATAAAGTTATAATGCAAACGATATTTAATAAGAATTTAAGATCTATGATTGATAACTTAAAAACTAAAATATATTCAAATAGTTTTTACCATTTCTTTGATATAAATGAATAAAAAAATGATATTCTTATATCCATTGCTTATATTATTACAAATGTAACATAATATTATTGCATAGTGATAGATTGCGGGATTAATTAATTGTGCCCAAACACAATTTACAAAATCTGAGCGATCGGTACATAATATTGTGTTCTACAATGTGGAAGTGTTATTCAAACTGCCCGTTGCTTGCAATTTAGCTTAGAACAAATATATACCTACATATAATTAATATAAATTAATGTAATGTCTAAAAATAATGTAAATAATAATAATAATAATAAATAATAATGTAAATAATAATAAAAATAATGTCTAAAGGCCTATGTCCAGCAGTGGATTTAGATGAGCTGATGATGATGGTGATAAATGTAATGTCATGTAACTTTTTGTTTGAATAAAGGTAAAAATAATTGTACACCGTTTCTTGGAAAGTATCTGAAATGTGTGTTGATACAATAAACCTTATTTTTGTGCCATGTCCAATACAAGTAGAACCACTGAGAGGTTGAAATCTTCACTGAATGTAGAGTCGTTAGAGATCATGTATTATGCTTGAATGTCACTGCAAAACTGAAATGTTTATTTGTTGAGTATATCTCGTTCAAGACTTTGACATTGACAAAACTTTTATACGAGAAGCATTTTTATAAAAAAAAAAGACTAACTTCCGTTAAAAGCCGGCATCACACCCGCAGCCCAAATAAGGCAATGGGTGGAAGACCAATTATTTTACTTATATTTTAAAACCTGAAATGTTACAATCCACAAAACAATTTGAAATTTAATTAAACTTAAACTGTTATTATAAATTCACATAGGTACCCATTTTGTTACTATTCTATACTCTATTATTCTACTCTGATACTATGATTTCAGAGCTTAGAAAAATGTCAAGGTCTTGTTATTAACAACCACCACATGAATGTCGACAATCAATAACTTATTTAATTAGTAACGTGGATAAATTTATTGTAAAAAGGGATCAAGCTTTTCAGGCTTTCCCAAAAAATATAAATTTTTGGTTTCCGTTAGCACGATTTAATGAAAAACTATAAATTTTTCATTTCCGTTACACGAATCAAGTAATTCACAAAGTTGAAAATATCATTAAACCTAAAAGACCATTTATTTGAGAAAACATCCTTCGAATAAAAAATGAAATCTTTATTGCGCCGTAATTGATTGTAGAATTTATGAATCACAATTTATTTCTCAATAAAACATAATTTGCGTGATTCAAACTTTTACCGTTTCAATTTTACAGATTATAAATCTCAAGTAGTTGCTTTATGACAGTTTATTTCAATCTGCAGTATAAAATTGAAAGAGCCTCCATCAAATTTATTTTTATTAAGCGAAGGTTCCTGTTGCATTAAAAAAATATATAAATTAATATACCTTTCGACATCAAACATGTCTTGCACGCTGATACATTTTCTCCTTATTTCTGTATAGCATCGAAGCTTTAACATAGACCATAGAGTGCGTCTGGACACGATTAAGCATGGTTCTTCCATGGGTGAGATGAGACGTCCAGGAACAGGAAGAACATTTTGGCTTATAAATCTGTATCTATAGGTTAAAAGCATATATTCCTTATTTACTTCCTGTATTGTCATGTTCAATAAGACAGTATTTCTCATCCCGTTGTACGCGCGCTCTGTTTTTTCCTATTTTTTTTATTACGAGGCCCGTGAATACTTTCCTTGATTTCCAAACGGTCTTTGGCTGAAATAGGCTAAGGTTCACTGCGTAGGAGAAAAAAACCGAAGCAATAGACCAGCTTACAATTTTGTTTTAAAAACTTGAAATATTTAACAATGTGACAAATTATAAAAAAAAACCAATATCTTGGGTAAATTTGTTATTATGAGACTGTTATAAATTATTAAATGATTTCAAACACCAATTATGTAAATTATGAATACTTTGTAATATAATGTTTAATTAAGTTTAATACTTAAAGTAACACAATTTATTGCGTCTCGAAATGCATGTTACGATTTTATTAGCAAAATATAATGTTCTTCTTTTATTGTTATATACATATTTGTTAATTGATATTTTTGTTAGAAATATATTCTGCCGGGTATAACAAAACTGACAATAAAATGTGTCAGCTAGCATTGAAAGCACGCGCAGCACATGAATTCCACACATCAAGTGCATTGAATCCAAAATGCGCCGATTATCAAAACAAACAGCCTCTTAGATGACGCGCCAAAAGAAAACACCGAACAAAGCGTCTTTCTCCACAATGGTTTAACTTAGCCGAAACTTAACCTTTGGTTAATGCACTGTCTGTTACAGCTAAAACTAGCAATTAACCTATTGGCGCCAATATAGCTCCCACGATCTTACGATACGCTTCTAAGAAATCACTCGTTTAAAAGGTTTTCGACTTGATAATTATACGGCAACATGGGGATGCATTTCTAAGGGCAGTATTGTTTTGCCTGATGTATCCAATGATTATGCAGTAGCGCGAGAGAAGATATTCTATAAACGCTACATTTTACAGGTTCCAAATTGAAAAGGGTATTAACCACGCCTTGTTTTGTATTTTTTATTCTCTGTAAGTACAATACTTCTCTTAAGCTTCTAATAGAAAAGGCGTGATATAAATTAAAACTATATTGAAGACTATTTTGTAAGCCGTTGTGTCTATGAAATAGGCAATTGTGTATTTTAAAGTGTAAGATTGAATAATTGTGTTTATATCAAAATATTGTTTAATTGTATAAGATTATAATCCATCAAGGCACGAAGAAAAGCAGTAAAGTATGCATTCAGCGAAACAACGATTAGTTACAAGTCAACCAGTTAATAAAACTGCCAAAAAGGACTCGAAACAATCTGCAATACAAATTAGCAATTATCTACATCGTTATGGTTAACGCTGGTTTAAATTAAAGTTAAGGAGTGATCATTAGGGCCCCGACACACCAGCTTCTGTTACGCCTTTTTGCGGTCATAAGTAGATTGAGCCGATTGCCCGTCGTTGCAGCGATTCGTATCTCTCGGAATGTGTATACAGGATGTCACTATTCTCATTTAGTATAATGTAGTGTAGCTAACTTTGTGTACTGAAATGAATCATGGCCTCGGAGAGGATGCCATGTTTGACGAGTCTATACTGCAATCGGAGATCTTATTGACATCGTTATCTGGGTTGGCAGACAGGTTTACAAACGTAACAGTTGGGCTTTTATAACTCACAATAAGTTTGACTTTAAAAAATAATAAATTATACATTTTTTAGGTGCCTCGTTGCTAAGTGATCTTACAAGCCTACCACATACGATAGGTATCGCGTTTGATTCCCGGTTCGATTAAAAAAGTTAAAATATCTTTAATTTAATCTATCTTTGGAAATGCTTGAGAATGGAGGGCTCTTAACTCTATTATACCCGTGGAAGAGCCAATTTTTCATATTTCAAAAAAAAATTCTAAATATATGCTGAGACACTAATTGGGCCAGCTGGTCAGAAGTGAACCGCGATCAGCGTGAACCGGTACTTTTACTGTGTTTTACAGTGTGAGTGAGGATATGCGCCCTAAAAAGTGGCACTTTAGCAGCATAAAATGTCGATAACACAACCAATGTCCGGTCTCTGGCGCAGTTGTTCATGGGCGGCTGTGTTCTCTTACCATACAAGAGACCCACCTGTTCTGTTGTCCGTTAAAAAAAACAGCATAAAAAACACGATTTTGTTATGTGTGACATTTATGTATTATATTATAAACATTTCTGTTTGACAGATTTCATGCCAACCAAACTGAATAAAAATTAAGGCTCGTTTACAATAAATCTTCCTTAGCATAACAGCCTTACATTTGTATCTTAACGGTGATGTCATACCGGTACACCTATGTACATATAATGTCTGAATTTTCAAACAATACTTTTTGCTTTTTATTTAAACTAGCTGTTAATCTAACCAAAAAAGCTTGCATATTTTTTAAACAATCTGATCATAGACTATACAAAAAAATACTTTACCTATACTTTTCGGACAACCTGTATACATATTCCCGTACAAAAAACGTCAGCCTGTCAAAAAGACGTAGTGATCGCGTCAATCAAGATAGAGTGCAGGCAAAAAAGCTAACTTTGCCAATTACTAGTTCAGCCATGATGGTTTTGGCATGAATGCACATTGGTTGCGCAGCACTAATTAGTTCTTATCTCTTTTTCAATACCTCTCATACATCAGCGGCATTGACGTTAAAAAACACGCTGTAAATGACGATTAATTATTAGGAAATAGTCCAAGGCAATACTTGTCACAAAGTTGCTTTAACGCTTTGATAGGTTTGTCTAGCCGAATACTTGACAGTCGCTAAATTGTTTGGGACGTGGTAATAGACCACTATTTGTAATGTATGTATTATATGTACCTTAATACGAAAATACTTTTTTATAATTATTGTATGTGTTTACTTTATGTCTAAGATAATTCAAATTAATCCTCATAATTTAATACTTATTTTCTACTTTCCATATTTATGAATGAATTACAGATTTTTGACGTTTTATTTTATACATAGGAGTCATGATAATTGATAAAATATATATACTAAGATCTATTAAATAACTTATTAATGAGTTTTAAATATACTTATATTATAAATAGCTTTTAATAAATTTACTTATAAAAAAGATTGGATTCGAAAGCATCAAATCATTTTGTAAAATTTTTATATCAATTAAGTTAATAAGATACATTTTCTAAAATGTGGATTTTTTTCTCTTATCATTATTGTTTTATATTCTTATTGATATTTCAAACAACTTTGAATAATTGTTACAAAATGTCATATCGCTACGTTACTATAAGCGAAGTAAAAACAATACTTTGTTAAATTTAGCATGAAAATATAAACAAATCACGCCCATAAAATTCCGTATCTTGTAAACAAACTTCAAATTGCATAAACTATCGACAATATATGAATCTCAATTCGTTTTCTGCAGTTTAATGGATTCATTAACGATTGTTCCTCCAACTTACTGTGACCTGTGAAAAAGATCATCCTAAATTGGACAAAATATAAATATAGTATTTATACATAGAAACTGTTATCCAAACGGTTGTCTAGCCCACAAAATCAACCAACACTTATTAGATACGGTATCAAAAAATGTGTAATTAGATTTTTGTCTGTCTGTCAAAACGTCCGGTGGCATAGGATGAGTAGAAAATGACAACCCTTGAGTTACAGAACCTATTATTATTTTAACTGGTGGGTGTAGTGCATATCCACCTTAATTATTACTTTTTTGGCTACGAATTTTGATAAGCAATCTTTAGGGATTAATTTTGTTTATAAAATATTCAAAATGAACTAGACTAGATAAACTTAAAAAGACTTAAAAAATAATTTGGTTTTTGTTAAACTACGTTGAGAATAAAGTAGAAAATAGAAATATTGTATCAAAGAATCAATATTCTTTGATACAATAATTCTATTATTTGAAGGCAATCCTTCATAACAACAGAGATGTGTTAACAACTTAGCCACGGAGGCGGTTCACCAACTTATATGTTAAAACTAATAATTTATTAAATATAACTGATATTACTATTTTTCTTGTTTTTTATTCTACAGCGGAAAACGGAACAGGTGGGTCTCCTATAGAGAACAGCGCCGCCTATAAACAACCGCGCCACGATCCGTGTATTGGTTGTGTTGCCGGGTTTTTACGCCGCTTAACAGGCACTTTTTAAGGGCCTTCTATATCCTCACTCACTCTGCAAAACACATTTCAAGAAGCGTTTCACGCTGAGTATTCTGTGAGCCCGTGGTATCACTTCGGACGAGCCGGCCCAATTGGTGCGTCACCATGGCTCACCCACGGGTAAGACTACTTAAGTAAATTTATTGAAATTATTTAGGCATACATATTCTTTTTTTCAATCAATTTGTTCTAGGTGAATTAATAGCCAAGAAGACTCATTACTACCTATAAAACTAAGTATATTCAAATAATTAAGTAGAATCTAATTATGTGCAACGCCACATTGGTATCAGAAGTGCCCAATAAACTACTAACACAGTTCGTGAGAAATGTAGAACCATATAAGCCTTTTCCGAGCAAGAAACCGATTTAACCCCAAACCGCTGGTGGAACTAATTGAAACAATGGTGCCGGCGAAGTGAGCCCAAGTTGCCATTACGATACCCAAATTTGAATCTTCTAATTTGTCGGGAGATAGGGAATGGATCAATAAAATTTGTTTTTTTTAATTACACTTTATTAAAGTAAATTGGCTTTGTTTTTTCCAATGGCAACCTAAATTGACGGACTCTTTTGTAACCCCATCGGTTCTATTGATGATTATTTAAGGTCAATACTCATTATTGACAGTGATTTTATTAACTGTTCCCAAGTGAGGCATTTATTAGATGATAACAGTAGTGTATTAGAAAAAAAAACTTAACAGATTTCTTCTTATAATTACACATCGCTTTCTGATGCATTTTTGCTTTATTTATACCCGTTATTTTCAAAATGTACCTAATTATCACACAAAGGAAAAAATATATAAAATATGATTCAGGTAAATTAATATTCCTATACTATATACTGCAAAAAGTTAAAACAAGAGATACCTGACAAAAGGAGAACATTAATTATTTAACACCATGGTGGTCATTTGATAAGTTTGTTTTGACACTTCGTATTTATGCGGTGTGGGGAACTCGCATTCTTATCTAAATTACGACATTGGAAGCTTGAAACATATCTATTTAAGCCCCAAAGTCAATTAGGAATACCTGCGACTTCTCATTCCTCACAAAATTTATCTCCCTTTATGTATTTTATATGAGACAACCGAGTCAATTGGTAAACATTAAAATATCTATCTCTGTAATAAAAATACAAGAACCAGGCCGGTGTCATAGATAAGAAACTCTACTGCGATATTAATGCATCAAGCATTAATGCATTACGAGACACCTTGCAGATCATTTTTTGATATCGGTTACGACGGGGCGGGCGGTTCCGCTTATGGTAAGAGATCACCGCTGCGTATGATCAACCACGCTGAAGTACGCGCTTTGGTTAACACAAACTCAGCGAAACACAGTAGGTACCTATCTACTATTTCACGCTGATATTCTGTGAGCTGGCCCAATTAGTGTTTTAGTGTAACCTAGTTTATTAGTACACCAATAATACTTATATTTTTTTATACCATTGGTGGCAAACGAGCTGGAGGTTCACCTAAAGCGGAGAAAGCGGTCCTCCGCCCATTGACATCCCCAGTCCTTGTAGAACCTGTAGAAAACATTATGTGTAATACAAGGGATAGGAATCCAGGACATAATACAAAAATAATTCAAACATATACATATAATTATGTTGTATTTATAGTATTATTTTAAGAAATATATTTCCTATTTATTTCCTACATAGGCACGCAAAAAATCGTAAATATTAGCCTTAACTGTTTAAGAAGGTATATTGGATAGTGGTAATAACAGGTAAAATTAATAATAAATTTAAGAAATAACCCTTGCACCTAGATGTGGGAGAGCCATACTGAAGCATATTGTAACGCATAAATTGGGCCGGATCGTCCAAAGTGATGCCACGCGCTCACAGGATACTCAGCATGAAACGGTAGTTGCACTTGAAACGGTACTTGTTTCGCTGAGTTAGTGAGGATATCAGAGGCCCCTAAAAATGCCGCTTAAGCGGCGTAAGAAGGAGCCTACACCTCCAATGGGCAGCCTGTGACGCGGTTGTCCATGGGCGACGGTGTTCTCTTACCATATTTTCATTGTCAGCTATGAAAAAAAAACTCATCAATAATAAAACAAAAAAAAACATAATGCCGTAATGTTGAAAATATTAAATGAAATCTAATCAAATCATCTCAACTTGAACGTCTCCACAAATAAGGCGAGGACTGACCAAAAGAATGCTGTCTCAATCGCAGCTGGGACAAATTAATTTCGTTAATCAAAGGCAGCGCAGGCGCAATGCATCAAGTCGACAGCGAAAGAGCCGATAACATTAGCGTGATATACGACTCCCCTAAAACGCCGTGGTAAAAAGGCCTCACGACCGATTTAGGGTTAACCGTCTCCTCACACCAGTATAAGGTAATAATAAAAGGTAATACCGGGCAATACAGGATATATTTCAAGAGTGTCTTGGCCTAGTGAGCATGTAAGCTACCGTGATGCCATGAGTACTGCGTGTAATTCCCGATCCGAAAGAGATTTATAATTTGTATTTATTGAGTTCTTCACGCTATGTCTCATTGAGAGCCATGCTTTGTTATATGCTGATGTATTAATTGGACTAGCTCGTCTGGATTGATAGCAGGCACTCGTAAAATACCAGCGCTAAATAGTAATTATACTATGTTTCACTCAGTGAGTGATGATACTGGAGGTTCGCTAAGTTGTATGTACCTACCTCAAATCAAAGTACGGATGACGATGCAATTCTTTATGGGCGGCGGTGGTCTCTTTCATTAACAATTTTGAAATTTTCGAAAAAAGGACAACTAGTTTTATAAAAAGTTAGGTGTAGCGTTTTTTTTATAAAGTTTGCATTAAATGTTATATAGGAATATATCTCAGGGAATCTGATTGCTAAAGAGTTAAAACCTTGCATTAACCTACAAAATAGGTATATTTCGGCACAACGGATTCCTATTTAAAATATTTAATCCGAATTGATTAGAATAAATTGATATAATTCGAAAAATCTTTCTGTTAATATCAACATTAGTAAAATTAAAAATTTAAAAAACATTATAGATCATTATAATTAATTAAAGAAATTAATTATAATGATCTAATATAATATATATATATATATATATATATATAT
>DWCF01002399.1:0-24188 GCA_018230265.1 Delias oraia | reverse complement strand
AAAGTTAAGTAAGTAAAGGTTTTACATCAAGTAAAGTTTGCATTAAGTAAAGCAATGAAACGTAAGAGGTATTAAGTGACCGTGATTCGAACCCGATACCTCTCGCTTCTTGGTACACTTTTAAAACCATTAAGCTACGAGGCTATCCAAGCTGATACTCTGGGAGAATGGGTATCACTCCGAACGAGCCGATCCAATTAGTAAATAGCTTTCCCACAAGTAATATAAAATGACATAGATTTCCTACAGAAATGATTCGAATGTGAAAGCCTGTTAAAATTGACGTAAGATATGTTGCTTTTAAGCATAAAATATTTGTAAATGATGATATACTGTCATCTTGACTTGGAATCATTCGAAAAAGAGCGGATATATAAAAGGCTAGCAACACACCAGCGGCGCTTCAAGGGCTGAGCGTGTCCATGGTCGGAGTACCGCTTATCCAAGATGAGCTTTTAGCCTTCGTTTTCATAAAAACCAATCTCATTCCTTACAAAATATTGAATAATGAATATATTTCCTTGTCAAGCCCCAATAGCTTTTGATTAAATTAATTATCAAACAATTTAGATGATATTCAAGCTTGAAATTTAAGAAAGATTACAGGGAAAAGATATAACAGTTATCATTTAAACTTTAATATCTTATCGTCCGGCCGTTACAATATGGATTAAAATGCAATTATGTCTCGACCGCTATTTGTACACGGGACAACATACATACCTTACATTAATGTACATTATGCGTAACGAAACTGACTACATCGAAATAATGACACTCAATTACTTAAAATCCCTCAGATCACATCGATAATTATATTCATACACTTACCAATATACGATATTTCTATGCAATTTTAATTTCTATGCTCAACGCATAAAATCTACTCGCGAGTTGAAAGTGACAACAAATTTTGCACGTGCCAATCGGAATGAACTCTCACGCTTTGATATAAAAGTCTAAATTACCAATTGAGTTGCTTGAAACACACATCCACCGCACAGTTGATATTTCAACAAAAAAATCACTGTCACCCCGCGCACAGATTATGTCTGTCTAGAGTAATTCTGCCGATACTGTGATGATAAATATTACTTAAAGCTAACTATATTAAACCTATCACATAGCCGACCATAACCGCTCTCAAATACTGCGTTCAATGAGTATAATACGTCACAATCACTCGTACACTCGCGACAATGCCATATAAACCAAAATTCTCTAGGTTAAACTAGTAATGTCAAGACCTTTGAACTAAATTTAGAAATACGTCACAATAATTGATCCTGACATAACTAAATTAATTTATACCGTGTACATCAGAGCTACATTGTAAATTGTTCATACTAATAAGTACTGATAAAATATTTGCATACAGCAATCACTTTTATACATTATCAATGTCCTAGATAACTCCATCTTTGCTGTGTTTTGTCTCGTCTTTGCAACAGTAGCGCGAGGAAGTAATGAGACACTTGTTAAACCAGGATAAAATAACCAAATTTCAGAAATTCAGAATTCCAGGATAAAATAATTTTAATTACACCCAAATCGAATATAGATTTGTTTACATAAAATTATGTATACTCCGTTACATATATAATATATATAATTGCAAATGTTTAAAAAAAATTAAATAAACTTAAAAAACCAAAGGGGCTCTAAATTAATTTAGACGGCGACTTCTTTTCCTTTCTTAGGAACAAGAATTAATTTTAATATCAAAATACAATCACACAAAAATAATATACAAAAATTTATAATTGCAAAATATATAGAAAATCAATGGACGAAGCGTCGGAGAATATCACGTTCTAGTGAAACATCTAAATCGAACTAATGAATTCAGATATTTTAGTTCAGTTACATTCAAATGGTGATAACTGTCGGTATTTACTAAAATCACATAGTAAGCCTAGGCTTCCGATATGGACTATTTCGTTATATTTTGCTAAAAGCAAAGATACTGGCAAATGTTTGTCTATCATTGACTTATGCATAAAAACTACACCCTTCACTTGTAAACATTGTTCTACTTCTCTTCACAAATGTTGTTCGCTGCTATCGTAAAAGTTTATGAAAACATCATTACGCAATATTTTGAACACTGCTCAAAGTTATACAACCTTTGTGAGTTAGGGTTGGAAGATTAGCTTCAGTTCAGTTCTATCACATCATCGGGGTCCTTAGTTTTACCATTGAGGATTGGGGGGTAAAAAGGGGTCCGTGGTGGTGGTTGGAGGCGTGAAAGGGGCTGGTGGGCCACCGTAGGGTGGATAGTACCCACTGTTGTACCCTCCGTAATATGCCGGGTTGGGGAAACCTCCGTATCCCATATTATAACCTGAAATATTTATTTTTATTCAAATTATCCATTTTAATAAAATCCGACGTGACGCCATGCGCTCACAGAACAGCAGTAGGTACCTGAACTGTTTCGTTGAATGAGTGCGGATAACCGATGCCTTTGAAATCATACATGTATTTTACAGTTTAAGCGGCGTAAAAAGCCGGCAACACAACCAAAGCGCGGATTGCATCGAACGTATTGTCGCATTGGAACTCCTCACTTAGCGAAACACATTGCAAGTGTTTCTCACTGAGTATTCTGTGAAACCATGGTATCACATCGGATAAGCTGGTCCAATTAGTGCATCAGCTTCTTCATGACTCTTTCATGGGTGCGATAGTGTAACACTCGCCTGGCCACTGTCAAGCCCTTCCAGAGATCGAATAAATATATAATTGTCCGGACCGGGATTCGAACTCGATACCTCTCGCTTCATTTTAAACTTAAAAAACCACTTAGCTGGCTTAGAGGCTCTCAAATTACATATAACTTTGTTGAACTTAGAACTCTTTTAGCAAATAATATTAATGAAATATTATAACATTAAAAAAAACAATTTATTAATATTGGTAAAAAATGATGAAAATATAAAGCAATAAAAATTTCCAAAGCAATTAAAATCAAACGCCTTATTTTCCAACACGGCCTTGAAAATAACGCGGTTATTTTAATCGCTTTACCAAAGAAAAAGTTGCACTGTATTTTTTACAGGTTTTGCCATTTTTTGTAGCAAATTTGTTATAGGCTGTGACAATAAGAATTTGCCAAACAACTCAATTTTCGATGTCATATATCAAAAAACAGTTAAGTGTTGTTTGTATGTTATATTATAATTGGAAAACAATTGTTTAATAGAACAATACTGAGGGTACATTATCAGCAGTAACTGTAATGTTACAAAATGACCACACAAACCAGCAAGATTTTTTAAATAAATATTTCCTTTTTTTAAATTTATTTTTTAATTTTTCCCTAATCTATATTTAATAATCTACCTGCTTCAATTTATGGTATTTAAAGAAGAAATATCATACTTTTAAGGATTAATAATACTCTCGGACTCAGCGAGTATCGGAATACTTGGAGTCAACATTCTTTCATTTCATCTGAAGGAAAAGGGTAACTTAACTTACACCCGTTATAGAATACAAAAAGGAACCGCACCCGTAGCCCTACAAGAGCTGGGGGTGTCCACGGGCAGAGAACCGCTTATCCAAGGCGAGCCTTCTACTAGTTTGACACCATTTGAATAAAAAAACTATTATTCACCTGGGTATTGTCCAAAACTTTCAGGAGGACCGCTACTACTTGGGTAGGGCTGATCGTTCGGAGAAACCACGTGAGATGGCTGTGATAAATCACTTGGCTCGTTGCTGGTGGTTGTACCTCCAGTCATCAACCCACTATGCGTCATGTTCAACGGCATCACTTGTGGTTTACTCAAATTATATTCGGGCTTTGGCTCGCGTTTCGAATTCCCGAGTAAATTTGAAACACTGTGAGACATCCGATCTTGAGATTCGATTTTCTGTGGTGATTTCTTCTTCCTACCAGTTTTGTCATCTCCCGGCGAATACGATTGTGTTATATCATCCAAGTTTCTGCGGAAATCTGGAACGCCATCCTTATTAAATGCAATCGTTCTTTCTAATTGGCTAAGACTAGATTCAGTTTGCGGTCGGCACATCGCACGCTGGTGTCTGTAATTCTTCAGTAAATTTATTTTGCTGTCCTTTCGTCCAACTAAATTTATTGGTTTATCCTCTTTCGGTGGTATATATTTTTCTGGTTCATGTTTTTCTTTTGCTTCTAGAGCTTCTTCAGGAGGCAACTGTTCATCTGTTGTTAGAACTATTGGGGCTTTTTCTTCCTCTTCATTTTCTCGGATGGATTCAGCCTCTTTAGGCTCTTCGGCATTTTCTCTTTTATCGGTTTTTCCTTCTAAGCCTTTATCTGACTGTGAACTGGCTTCGCTTCTAGCTTCTTCATCATCGCTGTCCAAAACTTGCGTTTCTTCAAATGGCTTCAATTTATCATCAGATTTTTTGGGTATTTTTGTGATGCTTAGAGAACCGGGTAGTGGAGGTCTTGGCATCCTTGTTTGAGACGATAGTAACTTCGGTCGTGATACATAGGATCTCATTTCGCCAAAACGATTTCTGATCTCGCCTATTTTCTGTCCTGGCAACAGCGATCTAGACATTTTTGGACCCATGAGCGAAGGTCTGCTTTGCATCCTTTGGAACCGCGGGCCTGACTTAGAAGTGATCGTGATAGCTGAATTATTTTTTAAAGATCCCGGGATATTTATAGGTGACGGACGACTCATAACTGAAACACGAAATAATATTCAACCATTATATTTAGAAATCACATTTTTTTAAAAACTACAAGAAATAAATAAAGAGAAACTGTGCTAAATATTTTTTTTTTAATTCATCCTTACTTTTCTTTCCGAGAGGAGTTTCCTTAGTTTCACCTTTTTGTCCCAAACCCTTCAGAGCAGTTTTGATCGCAATAATTTTTCCCGATTCAAGCTGCATGTAAATTCCTTTGGGCGATTTCAAGACCATCACGCGTTGGCCTGCCTTTAGAACAATGTTAGTCTTTTCAGAAGAATTCGTTGGGATTACGACATCTGTAATAAAAAATATATTTAATTAGTATAACTCTATTAAATCTATAAAAAAATCTGGAAATTGTTATTATATTCATTCAAAGAAAAACTTACAAGTCGTCAACTATTTATAATTTTATTAGTAATTAATTCTGACTTCGCTTTGCCGGGCGATTGTCTACCCGTGGGAGAGCCTTGGGAGTGAAGATATTAGATAACCGGTATGTAATAGTGCTTAAGCGACATATAAAACTGGCAACACAACTAAACTCCGAATTTCGGTGCTGTTGTCCATGGGCAGCGATGACCTACTAATATCAAGGAGACCCATCTGCTCTCTATACATTAAAAAAGTTATCAAATTTATAAACAGAAAAGTTACTTAGATATTTTTATTTTAGCATTAGTTATATAATCTAAATCAATTATACGACATCGTTTACAACGACCGATCGGTTATATCAGAATGTATGGTCCTGTACGACTCTCTATTAAACTGTCTATAACAACGTCGGATATACTATAAACGACGAAAGTTTATACTGAACGAGAAACGGTACTTGTACTGTGTTTCGCTGAGTGAGTGGGGATATCGGAGGCCCTTAAATAATGCCGCTTAAGTGGCGGAATTTGGCGCGGTTGTCCACGGGTGGTGGCATATACATCAGCATGGCTCTCCCACGGGAGAATTCCACTATCAAAAATGAGTTTTATATGCACTACATTCCACTGCTATAGATAAAAAGTACTTATGAAAATTAGCTATAACTTTAAGTACTCATAGAAAGAGATTACCTAAAGGCAGAGTCATCTCTTGCGCGGTCATGCCCTGCCGTCGCCACACATCAGCTGGAATCCACCTTGCGCCGTGTTGCATCGGGCGTACCGAGGCCACGGGCCGTTGCACCAAACTGCCATCCGCCGTTCGCACAGTTCTATAAGCCGTCGTCGGTTTGGGAGCTAGGGCCGCTTTCTTTTCTAACTCGTATCTGAAATTTAACAATAATAGCTCACTAGAGGACCAGACATATGACGTCATACCAGGTAACGGGCGTAAAGAGGTCCAATTATGAAACCATTTATAGTTTTCCTTTAATGGTCAGTCCTTTGAAATGTCAGTCTTTTTGGAATATGAATATTTTCATTTGCAATTACAGCGTAAACTCTATATAACGACACTGAAGGTTCTGTGCATTTTATAGCGTTATAAAGAGTTGTCGTTAATTGGAGAGAAGAAAAATCAGTGTATGGAAGACAAGCTAAACCAACTAAAGCCAATTGATTTCGACGCCTTAGGGTTTTCGACGTTTGTCGTTAAATCGAGGGACGTTACGTGGAGTTTACAATTTTAAATATTATTGTGTAAATGATTATTGAAATGTAGTTTCTGGGGTTTTAGATTAAATATTATCTATAATGCCTATATCTATCTATAATGCCGTTATTCT
Organism: Delias oraia; assembly: GCA_018230265.1. Taxonomy (NCBI): domain Eukaryota; kingdom Metazoa; phylum Arthropoda; class Insecta; order Lepidoptera; family Pieridae; genus Delias; species Delias oraia. Next base: position 17,773 of record DWCF01002399.1, on the reverse strand, counting down.
AACGTTGTTTGAAAGTGTAACTCTTACCCTCGCTGTGCCAATCTCTTCTCAGCACTGGACAGTTTCTTCTCTTTTCTATCAACGAGAAGAGATTCGTGCTGAAAGGGTTCTTTCGTCAGGAGTATACTGTGAAGCGTTAGAATTCCTTGCATCAGTACATCGATGTACTTATCTTTGTACTCTTGGAGATCTTTTGGTTCCGATTCCTAAAAATACATTAGCGGTCTTTAAGATGTGTTAATATTGATGTTTGTCAACATAAAAACAATAATAAAGCATCTTTCTCCACAATCCATTTGACTGGCAATACAACCAATGCGCGGACTGGGATGCGGTTGTCCATGGGCGGAGGTGTTTTCTTAGCCTATGCCCAGCTGCTCTGTTGTGTAAAATAACCAATTTAAATAGAATTGTACATACCTTCTCATCGTTATCAAAGCATAAGTTAGTAATCTCTTTCATAGAGAGTACAGCGTCCGGATTACACTCGTCAACGACTCTGTCGGCCATGCCTTGCTTGTTGATCTGACGATCGTAGATTTTCTTCTCGAGACAGCAGTCCATGACGAAACGATACACGAAGCATGGCTTCTTTTGACCGTATCTGTAAAATGTTGGTTTTAAATTGCATTTTTATACAAATTCAAAAAAATAAGAAAATTTATTAGGAAACCAATTTTTGAAAGCCAGGAAAGCACCCGCGTCTCAGTAAGTGATTAAGCATCATTAAAAAAATCCCGAAATAAACGTTGAAAAAATTAACGGAAATCTGTAATATTTTAAGAATTATTTATTTCAGACAATTTTTTACAAAAAATATATCTGCTGAAATCCGAGAAATATATACGGAAACTGGTACCATAATATCAACCAAAATAAATAATATTATAATGTCCAATACTGTATTTATTTGCCTAGCAATTAAAATAAAATTCTGAAAAAACAACCCCGAGTGTACATACCTATAAACCCTGCACACAGCCTGTGTATCATGGCAAGGGTTCCAACTGGCATCAAACACAATGACTCGGTTCGCTCCGACCAAGTTAATGCCAAGGGATCCCGCCCGAGTCGAAACCAGGAACAAATAAACATGAGGATTCGCATTAAATTCATTGATGAGTTTCTCTCTTTCCAAAGCATGAGTCGACCCATCCAAACCTTGAAAAAATACGCAGTATCTTTAACCATATCATTCAATGTAAAATTATAATATAATAGATGTAAAATTTGCGTATTTTTTATAGTATGTGTTTTTATAGTTGTGGTGCATTGGTTGTGTTGCCGGCATTTTACGCCATTTAAGTGGCATTTTTAAGCATCTCCGATATCCTCACTCACTCAGGGAAACGCAGTACAAGTTTCACGCTGAGTATTCTAGGAGCCCGCGGTATCACTTCGGAATAGCCGGCCCAATTAGTGCGTTAGCGTATGCTTCAACATGGCTCTCCCACGGGTTAAAACAATATTACAATAAGTTTCTTTATTTTGATAGTTATTCTATGAAGCTAAATTAGAATTAAAACTTTATAACGCTAAAACATGAATAATCTTAGTTTTTATTCTTAAAAATTGGCAGTTAAAATAAATAAGCACATATTATAATAATTAAATAGATATACTTATTACATATATGTAGGTACTTACGGAAATAAGATGTGTTTCTCTCCCATAGACGATTTGTCCCTGGAATGTAATTTTTCTCAAGAAAGTTTTCGATTAGGTTCAATGTAAACAAACTCTGACTGAAGAGTAACAGGCGATCTCCCATTTTAATGCTTTCGTTCAAGATGTAGAAAAATAATTCCATTTTTGCCGAGTTCTCAATTATACCAGCCGTGTATTCCTTGAGTAAATCAGTCGCCCAGTCATATGTCATTTCTTCTGCTTTCTTCACAAGCGCCAACTCTTCTTCTTTGTTTAATTTCTCTTCTTTCTCACTCTGCTCTGATTCGGAGTCTTCGTTCTTCTCCTTGGAGGTTTTTCGATCCTTCCTAGCTTTAGGTTTCGGTTTTGCTTTCGTTTGACGTGGAGATTTCTCCCTCTTTTCCTTCCCTTTGCCTCTACCCTTACCTCGTTTTGGTGTTTCTGGTTCCGATTCGGAACCATTTTTCTGATCCGGTTTCACATCAAGCTTAGCTGGTTCGGTAACCATCTTCTCTTTTTTAAATTCATCTTTAACTATTGTCTTTGTATCTAGATCTTCAATCTTAACCTCGCCATCGGATTCAGATTTTATTTCCATCTTATCTTCGTTCTTTACTCTATCCAATTCCGATTTCATAGTTTCTGGAATAGGCCATGACGTCACAGGACTGCCAGAGCTAGCACTACATAGAGGCGGTTTTGTTTCTAACTGCTGAGGATAATTAGGAAATTGATTATAGTCAGTGCCTTGCGATCCCGGATATGAATTCGATTGGTTGTACGTAAAAGGTCCGTAAGGCGGTGCGGGTTGAGTCACATCTGGTTCTGTCTTTACATTCGTGTTTGTAGGATACGTTGGATCTATGTTATTCTCAGTTTTAACCGTTGGTCGATTAGGTAAATCCTGACGCATGTCAGAAGGATAATTGTTTTGAGCATAGTTCGTTTGATTCTCGTATTGGTACGGTGCTGATGGATTAGGAGGATAATTAGTTCCGGCATATTGTTGTGGCGAGTAATTTGGGTAATTTTGACCTTGACTGTTAGGATATGCAGGCGGAGTACTGTTTGAGTCATATTGGCTATATGGTTGATTCGGATATTGACCCTGATAAGGTCTTGGTGAATAATTCTCTTGGCTATTAGATGGATACGAAGATGGGTTGTTGGCCGGGTATGGACTATTGGGAGGTATGTTATTTCCCGGGTATGTGTTGTTAGGGGGTACATTATTGGCTGGGTATTGAGGATTTGTTTGTGAGCTATTTGTTGGGAAAGGCGCTGCCGAGGCGGAATTATTACCGTATGGAGGGTTATTCGGTACATTGGGAGCCGAAAACGGTGCGCTATTTGCAGGGAGATTACTTGGAGTGTATGTATTACTTGGGGCGTTGGCTGGAAACGGGGAATTTGCACTGGCAGAATATTGTGAATTATTTGTCGCACCGCTAGGAAACATGGGATTATTGGTAGCGTTATAGTTAGCTTGGAACTGAGGATTATTGAAACCCGGTTGATTTGAGTTAAAATTCGGTGGAGCCTGTCCTTCCGGGTACTGGGGATTATTATAATATCCAGAATTTCCGTAATAGTTATTACTCCAGTAATTTTGATTGTAGCCCTGTTCTGGATTCGGTGGGTATTGGTTTGGGAAGTTGCTATCGTATGCTGGTTGTTGTGGATAATAATTGTTGCCAAACTCTTGGTTGTAAGCTTGGCCAGGTGGGTAATAACCCGGGGTGGAATTTTGGTATGGTGGGTAGGGATAGTTTCCAGGTGGTCTTTCGTTTCTATTGTATCCAGATCCGTAGGATGGATTAGGATACTGACTGTTATTAAAAGCCGGCTCATGTTTAGGCGGTACCGGAATTGTTGTGGTTGGCGGAATTGTTGCCGCGGGTTTTTTAGATGCACACTGAAAGCAGAGGTAACCATAAATTAGTGAAATTGGATTTTTATTTATATTATGTATGTTATTATATTAAATTATATGGTTGAGCAAGGATTGAGGATGTCCATGGTCAGACTGCTTCTCCTAGGTAATTCTCCTGCTCGTTTGCCACCATTAATGTAAAAAAAACACATAATATTGATAATTTAATTGAATCGTATAGATTTACCCTTGGTTTTCCCGGTCGCCGCGGCTGAGCTTTGCTATTCTTCGCTCTACCAGCTTTGGTCACACCACCAATCTCTTCCAGGTCCAAATCTTCATCAATCACACTAATCTCACTGCGTTTCTTTAGAAAATTATACAACACATCGGGATGATTCCAAATCTGTAATATGGAATAGTTTTTTTGTAGTAGCTAAAAACGTCAGTATAAATATATAATTATTTCTAAATCCACTATTGACTATTTTCATACCGGCTCGTCCGAAGTGATAGCACAGGCTCACAGAATACTAAACGTGAAACGATACTTGTTCTGTGCTAGGTGTTAAAACTTATTGTGCCATGAACTCTGCCTCAGCACATATGAAGCCAATATCTAGTGACAGTGAACTTAACAAAAAGAAATCATAAGATACAAAACCCAGTCATAATAGCACTTGTTAGGGAAAAAATTTAATTCAATCATTTAGAAATTCAAATATGAATTGCGGTCATAAAATTAGGATCTGATTATAATTTATAATGTTAATTTAATATATGGTTACCTTACAACATATGGCGAACGCTTTCAAAGGATTGGGAACGGAAGCAGATCGAACGACTTCGTTCATAAATCTGTCGTACAATTTACGCTGTAGTGGAGTCATTCGTACTAGAAGCACGTATTCTTCTTTTTGAGGCAAAGTTGATTGTAACACTGCGTGAGATCGCCTGGAAATAAATTTGTAAACAGTGAAACAATATTAATATGAAATCTTTATACATTTTTATTTCTTTATAAATTAGCCTCGCCGTGCAGGTACAAATACGGCGTGCGTCCATCTCGAGTGAGATACGGAGCAAGAAATGGAAGAGGGCCTCTATGCATATGTGTTCACAAAAACTTTATATTCAGTAAACTAAAGGCAGGCAAAGCATTCGCGTCCAAGCAAGGACTAGTGTGGTCCATGGGCAGATGACCTTCTTCTATGTGAGCCTCCTACTCGTTTGCCTTATTTTTCTTTTAAAAATACTAACCTCTGAACGAAACCGACCAACAGCGAGTGCAACACATGTGCCCTATATCTCATCAGGCGGATGTCCTGCGGTGTCGAGTCAATGCACTGTCCGTTTTGTATGGGCCTTTCGAACATATTGCAGAACTCCGTTTTACTTCCCAAGTAATTGGGACGCACGAAGTCCACCATACACCAATATTCTAGTAGATTGTTTTGAAGTGGATATCCTGAAATTTACAGTGAAACCTTTTTAGATGTTTAAATCTACTTTAGTATTTTCAGCAATAAATCTATTGCAAAGAAACGATCTTATGACTTTAGGGACCTAGTGTTTTTGAAAGTTACCGAGACGCTATCGGTACCGAGTTAGAAATCTAATGCGAAGGGAATTTTATTGTATTACGGACAACGGAGCACGCGGGTGTCCCCTATGGTAAGAGATCACAATCCGTATTTTGGTTGTGATGTCGTCTTTTTACGCCGCTTTAACTGTATAATTTAAAAGCCTCGGATATCCTCACTCATTCAGCGAAACACAGTATAAGTATTTTACGCTGGTATTCTGTCAGTATTACTTCCGACGAGACGGCCCAGTCAGTATTTTCTTCATCATTGCTTTCGCCAACGGGTTTGACAGTGATAAGATAGTCTTTTTTACATACAATTGTTAAATTTGAATAAAATGTTTTTAAAATATCAAAAGAAAAGCAACACATTATTTACATAAAATGGTTAAATTTTATTAAGACTAAAATTTTTTTTTATCTTTTGCTTTTTAAAATAGCAAAAGATAAAAAAAACATAAGAGACAAGGTTATCATACCAGTGAGTACAACTCGCCGCTTCGTCCTCATTTGCTTAAGGGCATATGATATATTGGAATGAGAATTCTTTATACGATGCCCTTCATCGCATATCACCAGATCCGGACCGGGTTTCACTAACGCCTCATACATTTCTATAAAATATTATTCAATGGCATAAAAACTTTAATCACAAATTTTTCGGCAGCGACAACAAGACAAAAAGAATCTCTGTCTGTCAGATCCCTGTCCATTTTACCTATTTAGTTTTCTTTGTTAGATTTGTATTTTGTAATAAATATAGTAATAATCATTATCAATTGAAAATCAGTTTTGTGTGTTTTTTTAAAATAAAAAACCACTTCTAGTGATAAATTATTATCACCAGAAGTGGAAGTATAAGGGGAGACCAGTAGAAATGTATCAGTATTTAAAGCCAGTCTCTTATTGTTATAATACGAACCATTTTCTTGACAATTTTTTGAAATTTCTGTAGAATCAGCTGCCTGCCTGCCAACATGGCTTGGGTTCTTTCAAAAAAAAGCGTAGCTATCCCTGAAGGGCCAGCAACGCGTGGCATTGCAAGGGCTAGACGTGTCCATGGGCGGAGTATCGTTTATTCTAAGCGAGCCTACTGTTTAGTTGCCACCGTTTTAACTTAACATTGCTGATTCTTCATGAGAGATTTAATGTTAGACACTCGATGCATTTCTGTGTAAATAATAAGGTTTCGTAGAAATATGATCTAGGTAGCGTTGCCCAAATGCAAGACCAAGACCACCTAATTTTAGCAAGACCAAGACTAAGCATGCAAGACTATTGCGACTATTAAGACTATTGAAATTTTTTGCGAATATGCGATAGCTAATTTTAGTTTTTTTTTATACTATAGTGGACAATGGAGCAGGTGCATCTCCTATATGGTAAGAAAACACCGCCGCCCATGAACAACCGCGCCACAGTCTTGCATTAGTTGGGTTGCCAACTTTTTACGCAACTTAAGCGGAATTTTTAAGGGTTTTCGATATCCTCACTCACTCTGCGAAACACAGTAAATGTACCGTTACAAACTGAGTATTCTATGAGCACGTGCTATCACTTCGGACGAGCCGGCCCTATTAGTGCGGCAGCATATGCTTTAGCATCACTCTATTATGTTCTAATTCGAAAGTTCGATGTATCACTGTCTAAATGTAAAAAAAAAATTCTCTAATTTCTAGGTCTTTACGTCAATGACGCATATAATTTACCAGATGAACAAGGAAATGTTAATTAACATCGGACATCCGGAAAATGAGGAAGATATATTTTTGGCTCCATAAATTGTGCCAGCATATGCTTCAGCATGGCACTCCGTGAGGTCGGGTTTAGTTGGACAATATTTATGCTGAATTTATGAAAAACAAGGGGTTAACTTATTGTTTTACCATCTAGAAGCTTCTTGTCTTCATCACATGGAATATCTTCCTTCTTCTCTTCTTTAAGATCAGGCTCAAGTTTTATCTCACCATCTTGAACATCACGGTCATCCGAAGCTTTTGTTACTGAAGTTACATCTGAGCCCTGTAGCAAATTATTGCAATTAGAATCAAAATTTTAAATATATTTCCTAAGAGAAGTAAATAGCCTAGGGACTTAATCGCCTAATCTTTTATTTAGTATTTTAAAAACCTTTTTCCAATCTCAAATCACTTGAATTTTAATACTACAAATATTTCTAAATTTTTTCGAATATCTTGAAATACAGTTAAAAAGTATCTTATTGTATTCTTAAATAAAAGACCACGACAGAAATGTCTAGACAGAGATTGCAGGTTATTTTTGGGTAGCATGCAAGTAAAAAATAAACGAGTATTTTATTATTTTAATCTTAATAGTATAAATAATATTATAATATATTAATATAATATAAGAATAAATAATAGTATAAATTAATAGTAGAAAGTTTAATCGCGCGTATTAAACAAATTGAACTGAATATATATGATATCTGTACCTATACATATGTAACATTAATTAATCAAAATTATGTGATGACGAAAAAATTAATACAATTCCTTGCTAGACCCTCATTCCGCTTGTGATATTTGTCCCCCTCCTCCTTTTGAAACCTCATGCGGCCCCCTATTTAAAAATTAAAGTACTAATTATACCTGAGTGGTGTCATCATTCCCAATGTCATTTTTCTTGTCTTCCTTCTCTTTCTCGAGCTCCAATTTCAGATCAGCTTTCTTTTTCTTACGAGGTTTTTTATCTTTTTTCATACTTAATAATCTATATAATTCATAGCCTATCATAAGGACACCGCCTACAGTTGTCCAATCCTGAAATAACGTATATTTTTGTTGGTATATTAGAATATTTATACGCCATATAAAATGCTTATCTGAATAAGCAACAAGTGAAATGTCGAAGTAAATTAAACTGAGTGTTTAATATTTTATTAGGCTAACATATTATTTAAAAAATATTTGCTTTAAAATCCATTAAAATTGAGAACATCCATTTTTTGTTCTTTAATAATTATCTTTCACGAGATTCAAATTGTCGACAAAATATTGCGACCTTACCTTAACTACTTTGGCACGCATTTGCAATGTTTTATGACTGTCGTTTAGTACATAAATTGGGAAATTTCTCGGTCTCACATCGCCATGAGCCGCTAACGGGCTGGTGGCTGCATCCACGGGTAGCCACATGTTAAACTCAGCTACCTATAACCAACGCCCAATATATGAATAAACATATCAAACCCTCGTTTTATATAAGGCCAGATACAGTTCTTTCTTCTTCAAGATATATTTGAAAGTTCTTACATAGGAAATCGATTAATATCTGATATAACTCAAAATTTCACCAGTCTTTATATTGCATGCAAAAATTAAAGCCGTAAATAATTGCTAAAGTATTATTGTAAAAAATGCAGTATATAAAAACTTACCCAATTCTGTAAGGTATTTATTGGCATTATGCACAAGACCGTCTTTGAAGTGGTGTGCCGGAGAAATATATCACAAAAGCACACAATTTGCAAGGTCTTCCCGAGACCCATGGAATGTGCTAAAATACATCCAAAACCCGTTGACGTTGAAAAGCGTTCAGTTGACTCTATTATGTTATCAAATAGAAATCTTACTCCACCAATCTAAAAAATAAAGTAAATATATATCTAATTACATAAATTGATAGTATTAATTAAAAATCAGAGGCAGCATATATCTAACATCTTTCATTGTATCTGTTGAAAGTAAATAAATTTAAATCCAACTATAAAACTCAAAAATTATTTAGTAAAATTTTATAATCATTTATATAAAAAAATAAAGCTAATGTATGCATAGGATACCTGATGAGGTTTAATAACCCTCGCAATTTGTGGAGCCAAAAAGATATCTTCTTCATTTTCCGGATGTCCAATGTTAATTTGAACCTTTCCTTGTTCATCTGGTAAATTATAGGCGTCATTGACGTGCAGACCTAGAAATAAAATAAATTTTACAGTTAGACAATGATAAATCTTAACTTTTCAATTAAGACATAATAGAGCAATGTGAAGCATATGATAACGACCAAATTGAACCGGCTCGTCCGAAGTGATACCACAGGCTCATATAATACCCAGCGTGAAAAGGTCCTTATACTGAGTTTCGCAGAGTGAGTGACTATGTCGGAGGCTCTTAAAAGTTCCGCTTTAGCTGCGTCAAAATCTGGCAACACATCCAATGCGCGGGCTGTGCCGCGGTTGTTCATGGGCGGCGGTGTTCTCTTATCATATAGGACACCCACCTGTTGTTGTCCGCTATAGAAAAAAATAAAAATAAAATAGATCATCTACACATAATTTTCAATCATGTTAGTTGCAGAGATAAGCTTCTTCTAGTTTATAATATTGCTAATTTTTTACTTAAATATAAGACAATTCAATAAGTCAACAAAGATTTTATTTCAGGCAGGCCTACATAAGCTTGTTTGGATAAACAATGATGGGATGACAGTGTCACTTGTTTCTTAATACATAAATTAATATATCAATTGTCAATGGACAGCAATGACCTCTTACTTTGAAAAAAAAGTTGTACCTGAATTTCCAGGATCATCTTCGGCTTCAGGACTAGGTGGCACTTCAGAATCTGAGAGCATGATACAGTCATCAGAATCTGACGATGATGATGATGACTCTTCACCACTGCTACTATCAACAATCTCTACTACCTAGAGAAAACCATTATATTATTACCACTTTAGCTCTTTTATTGTTTCAATTTATTAAAGTTGTACAAATGAAAAAAAATATATATTCTTATTACCTCTTTTTTTTCACCCTTCTCAAGTTTCAACTTTTGGGCCAAAGCAGAGGCAGATGTTGTAGGTTTGGGTGCTTTTGTCACTTCCAACTGTTGCTTTGTCGTTGTCTTTTTAACAATTTCACCAGAAGGCAATTTTACTAATACTGTATTTGGTAAGCTGAAAATTAACAAAAATACTTAAAACAAAAGACTTTAAGGTAAGCCTGCTTCATTTCCTTCTATAGTTATTCACATTTAATGTGTATTTTTTCAAAATATCTAAATGGAAACTTTATAGTATCAATAATCATTATTGTTTTAATATTCACAAGTTTGTTTATATGCTATAACATAATAACATATTTATGCCATTATATTTCTGCTATAACATGAAAAGTTTAATACATACTTAAGTTTTTGTCCAGTCCCTTTCTTTAATAATGAGGAGCCTTGTAAAAGTGATATGGTTTTTTGATGAATTTTATTCTGTTTATTTATTGCAATTTGTCTTTGTACCTGCAGAGAATAAGGCATATTTATTTTTAATGCATTCATTTTTAATATAGATATAATTAATTAAAAAAGCATTAGATGGAAGAACCTTGAAACCTATAACATTTAGTTTCGGTATACTGGGATAAGAAATCAGATGAAATATAAAGGTGATCACCTCTCTTATAATCCTCTGTTGTTCCTGAACTCTAGCCAAACGTTCAGATTCCTGCCTTTGAGCAGTCAAAGTTGATGCATCTAAGTTCTTTTCATCCATAACTTCTCTTATATTACGACGAACATTCAATGCACTGGAATTGAGTTTTTTCTGTAAGGAAAATTTGGTTTAATAGTTTATTGAATCACAATAAAATTATAAAAGAGAATGTTATATTTTTAGTTTACTACTATAATATTTGTTTAAGTTTTAATTATATTGGAACAAAAACGTTCCTAACATGAAATTAAGAGATAGGAATAATTAGCAAGGTTCCCATTAACATAAAAGTACAATAGTTATAAATTTTTAATAAAAAAAAATACATAATATTAAGAATGAATTAATCTAATATTCTTAAAAATTGATTTCAACAGTACCTCATCCTCGTTTTCATCTTTGTTATCTTCTTCACTTCCTGTTTTATTCACTGGCTTTACACTAATTTCACCCATATCTTTTAACTTTTCTGTTATGTCAAAGTTTTGACTACTGCTATCTTCTTTTATGTCCAATAATTCTTCAGGTGTTTTTTCTGGACACAAATCACTTTCCTCGACTTCTGTTATTTCAACATTTTTAGACAAATCTAATCCACTTTCATCAATTATATCACTAATAGAAAGAGTTTTAGGTCCTAATTGGCTATCAGATGTTGTTGGTTCTAAATTTAGAGAATTTGTTGAATCTGGTTGTTTTACCTTGGCTTCAACAAAATCACCAGTCTCAGGATCTATATAGCTCTCATTATCCTCATTTAAATCATTCACTGCATTAGGATCCACAGTAAATTCCTCTTCTGATAAACCATCACTATCAGATTGACTGTCCTCACTAGAAAAATCACATAACTGTAACAAATGATCACTCCCTAAACTTCGTATTTTTATACCAGTGTCTTTCTTAAGTTTTTTAGTGAAGTCGTGAAAACAACGAACAGCTTCTATTTTTCTCTTCTGGCTCATACGTCTGGGCTTGGCTGCCGGCCGCCGTCGAGGATTCATAGCGGCGGCTTGAGCAAAGTGGGCGCGCTGTATTCTAGCAATCGTTTCGTCTTCGTCTTCACTATCCAACATATCTTCGTCAGACATACTGTCTTCTTCTCTATTGTTTGTTTTTCCTAAGATCGACATTTTCCCACCAGCATTTTTCATTGTAAACAAATCATTTCAAAACCAATGTATTATGTATTTGATCTTAGACGCCGATACTTCGATGATATTTTTACGACAGAGGTTATTAATATTAGTTTTAATTGCACATGTAAAACTTCGTAATCTCATAAATTAAATTTTAAATATTTGTATTCTTTGTACACATTAAACAGAATCCGATTAGAAATTGAGATGAAAATTAATGTATTCATCAAAACCAATCCATTGTAAGTAATTATTATTGTTAAGAAATGTTCACTGTTTACTTTAGTTCACAGACATGTTTTAAGATTATAACAAATTAATAACTACTGCAATTAAAATTTCGGAAGCCATTACTTCCGCAATAAATAGCATTTGCCTAAGTATACTATTATAGTATTATTACCTACAAAATTATTGTGTATTCCATGAGCGTGTTTACAAAAATTGCTAAATTTTTGTCTAGGTAATTTAACTTCTGACGAAATTGAAATTAAGGTTGATTTTGAATCTAATGAAAATAGCGATATCCTAACATTTATTGGAAGAACTCCATAATATCCAAACAAAATGAGACCTAAGAGATGTTAAAAACAAAGCAAATTTTCTGTAGCAATATTTTTTGATAATGGCAACAATTAACAAAATGTCCCTGCGCTTGTACTATTCAACGATTGTCATTATTATATCGCTCTATAATCTATGCATACGGTTCGGTGATACATGTAACAATCACAGAGTACTGTCAGTTTTCGGCAGAATGCAGACTCAATAAATTTATTTCACAAAAATTCAAAATAATTGCATTCGATATTCCTTGGCATCATAAAAAAAATAGTTTTAGTTGAAAGTGATTTTCTTGAAAATGTTTATTTATATATTTTTAAAAATAATTTTTCTAATGCAAGTTTATTCCTGCTTCAATAACAACAAGCTCTCACTGATCTATATTTATTTACAAGATTCCATTGCACTATTTACTTATGCAACTCCTACAAGATGATTCTCTCTGATGCGTAAGCGGCGTTCACGTTCAAATTCTTTCATGCGCAGCAAATAACTACAATAGAAAACAGACATTATGTAGTTTTCATATTTTATTTTTATTTTTGTGCAGCATTATAATTTTAAAATTATTTATGATTAGTTTTTAAAGTAGTGTAGTTAATAGAAAAAAGTATTAGCTTGAAAAGTGTTCTGGTAGGTCTGGGGTTGGTAGTATTTAATTTATAATCATTAGTAGAACAAGATTTGTTTTCCTAAGGTGTTTTAATTTACATTTTAATGTAAATTAATCATTATTAAGATGTCAATAAAATAAATTTTCGCACTTACTCTTGGTGTTCACAGTTCAGATAATTATGTTTCTCATGGGCACATTTATAAACAAGTGGCATAGTCTTATAACGACAGACTTGGTATTCCAATAGATGATGAGCACAGTAATCTCGATATTTCGGCGGAATTTTAGCAGATTCTAGATGATCTTCTTTAGCTATCATTACTGGAAAATAGAAACTATCTCATTGGAAAGCTTCTATTACATAACCACAAACAAGATAAATAATTATTTCAGGAGAATGTTACAACATAATACTATAAATTATTGTGCATACCTCGTTGCTCTCTTGTGAATTGAAATCCTTTTTGATGATCAAAAGTTGGTTTATCATCCATATAAAGATCTACATTTCGGGCATTGTAAGATCCCATTATCTGCCCCATTGTAATGAGTATTATAAGTGTTGAATACTCAAATAAATTTGTAATTTAATAATTTTCCAATAATAAATGTTATTTAGTTATAAACAGAAAATTTTGAAATTCGCTATTGGAATTTGGAAAAATAAGTTTCCGATCTGATTAATTATTGACAGAGACATGTTTCTCTGACAACGACAGTGAGAAATCTTGATCGTGATTATAGATTAAAAATAACGATTATAAAGCACCACACAAAAATAGAAGCCGACTTCTATAACTGAAGTAATTTAAATATTTGTAATTTTTAGAATTAAGAATATTGTAAATCTTAGAAGAAAAAAACATATTACGTAACCTGGCGCCATGATGCCGCGTTGGTGCGGTGTCTTCTAATCTAGGTCTATAAGAAGGTCTATAGGTTTATAAGAATATTATATAACAATATTTTATACCTTTGATAAAATAAGTTCGTAATAAAATCAATTCAATAGTTAATAAATGTATTTTTATTAAATATTACATTGTTATTGAAGTTAATGACAGTATATTTACAGCAAGCGATCAATTAAATACGTTAACATTATTTAAATTTTGAAAAAGTTCAAACATTTTTATAAATATTTTAAATTAAAAAATAATTTAGTATTAAACTACAAAAATCATTAATTTTATATCATTATATTTTATATGAGGTCTTTAATTTTATCGTTTAAAAGTGTATCATCACCCGCATCTAAATACACAGAGAAAAGCATAGGAAGTAACACATTTCTTCCCATTATTTCTTTAACTGAGGGTCTTTTATCTGGCAATACTGACAACATCGCATCTATCACTTCTTGAATTCCTCTTTCATAAACGTTGAGGTCAATTGGAATTACATTTCCACTGGTTATCACTTTAACTAGACCTATCAAGGACTGAAAATCAAGATTTATTTATTAAGATTTATTAATGATATTAAAAAAATTGTTGACTATAGATCTTTTTTAAATCTTCGTAGCCATGGTTCATTTTCATTATTTTAATTAAACCGACTATGATTAGGCGTTTTGATTTTCAATTGACTGTATTTTACGGGTCAAGAATGGCTTATGGGAATGAAGATTTAATGTGCATTTGCGTGTCGATTATTGACAAAAGTTTAATGGACGCTTAGTATGAATTGGCGCCCAATAGCTTCTTTGGTTACTCTAAGCATAGCGTTGTTAGCCGCTTTTAGCTGGTAATCTATAGTATAACTTCTTACCTCGGCATTAAACGCTCTTTTATGTGTACACATTTCATAAAGCAGGCACCCAAGAGCCCAAATGTCACTTTTCGTGTCATAAGGCTTGCCCTCACAAAGCTCTGGTGCCAAGTAATAAGGCGTTCCAATGACTGTAGATGTTTTTTTGGCACTGAAAATTGTAATATTAAAGTAAATTATTATTTTATAAATATAATTATTAGTCCTACATTATAATTTAATAGAAGTTTAATGTTAATAATAAATGTTATTTGCCAATTACATTTATCACAAATAATAATATTGTTTATTTCTTTCACAAAAGTACAATTTATAATGAAATTATAGCACATACAAATCTATAAACTAGACTAACCAATATACTACCAAATTGCTTACAAACATTTCAATACTATTATATATTAAGATACGATTTAAATATAAGAATGAAATAAATTAAAATCTTACCTTGCTAACATTTTCGATATTCCAAAGTCTCCAATTTTTACTAGACGTCTGTTCTTTCCAGAAAGCAAAATATTTTCTGCCTTCAAATCTCTATGAATTATATCTAGGCTATGTATATAATTCACTCCTAACAACACTTGGCAATAGTAAAACAATATTTCCTTAAAATAGAAGAAATTATTGTTATATAATTAAGAATTAATTAGATATAGTCTACTTTGGTATGTATACATTAGAATTGTCGTCAATGTCACAAATATCTTTCTTTGTAAGTACTTTCTTAACAATTCAAACAAAAATATTTTTTTTTCTAATACAGAGATAAATATCAACCTAAAAATAAAATTTGTTTAGGTTACATAACTGTTATATAAACCTTAAATTTAGGCTACAAATCCTACTAACCCTATACACTCCTATATCAACTTAGGTAGGTCATAAAAAAGTCGCATTCTAAATTTTACAAATAATCTAATAATTATAATAGTCTTCTATAGCTTAGCCATTGTAGTCATAGGAATATATACATACCAAAGACATTGTTACTCAACAAGATGATTCAGATCGTACCAAATTATGAACTTTTTTATAGTATAAATTACCTCTTGCTTTATAAGCCTAGGGCATCTCTGATACATGTATTCTGCTAAATTTCCACTTGCAGCGTATTCCATACAGATTAAAACATGATTATCAATGTAATGGTAGTTGTAGAATTTTATTATATTCGGATGACTCATGGAAGCTAAGATCTTAACTTCATTTGCGCTGTCCTGGAAATGTATTTTTTAATTAACAAAAGTAGCGAAACAATTGTAAAACGTATGTATAAATAGGTACTCGAAGTACGACTGCATTTATAATACCAAAACGAATGGAAACAAAGAAATCATTCAATATTACCTGTCCAAATGACTTGTCTTCCATAAATTGCAGCTTAGCTTAAAGAGGCATTTATATAAAAAGAAACGAAAATATTTTAAGTATAAAAGTACCTTGTATTGCGCCGGCATTTTAATATTGAGTTCAATATCTTTTATGATCGCTAATGATTTATCATTTCGATGTTCACATAAATAAACATTCCTACAAATAAAATACATTATAGAAATCACTCATACAATATATTTAAGTAATGTTAGCTACATACCCATAAGTTCCTTGTCCAATGGTTTTCAAAACTTTTAAATTGAATTTTTTGTATCTTTTAGCGACATCCATGTTTAAATTCACAATTAGTACGTCCGCACTCAAAAGAGAATAAATACATCTCAACTTTTTCATTCTACCCCAGCGTCGAATAGAATTAAATGACTAACATAAAAACGCATTACCCACTTTGAATTATTTTTATACGCGGATTTGAAACGTAAATTGAAAATTTTAAAATCTCCTATACCTACTGAATAAATTTAAATATGTTAATATTAAAATAGCAATTACTATTACTGTACGAATTAATAAATAAACTAAAAATTAAAGATCCTTTATATGAAATGTACCTTCCTGTTACAAATTAACTGTAGGTATATTATGTAAAAAAAAAAAATTTGATTACATTTACTTATTCTATTGTTATAAAGTGGAAAGATTTGATCGTTTGATTGAATTGCATTTGTGCTGCAGAAGCGAGCTAGTCGAGCTGTTTATAAGCTGGCTTTATAATTATCTATGGGCGAAAGACCGCTATTTCCAGGTGATCCGCTTGCTAGTTTGCCACCGTTTACATAAAAAAATATTCAAACAATATCAAACCCAGGATTTGGCTGAAAGCCTCTAAACTTCTGAAAAATTCATCAGCCTATTAAGTCCACTGCTGGACATAGGCCTCAACCAAAGACGCCCACCTATTGCGTCCAGCAATCTGGGTCTAGCGGTTGCCAGCGAACTTTATGAGATCGTTTTTACATTCGCGTGGCGGGTGACCCACTCTACGTTTTCACGTACGTGGTCGCCACTTGAGAACCTTTCCCCATCGGTTGTCAATTTGTCGAGCGATGTGGCCAATTCCTTACCAATTCAACTCACTAATACGGTGGGCAATGCCGGTTATTTTTGTTCGGCTGCGGATAACCTCACTTCGGATTTTATCTCGCAGGGAGCTCTTCATAGCTTGATAAATGGAATAGGGTATTGAGGTAGAAATGAAAACATATTTACAGTTTCATCCATATCTTTTTATTCTAAATACATTAATATTTTTTAAACCAACTCAAGTATTCATTTAAACTATTATAAGCTATTTACTTTAACATACATAAACAAAAAGTAATGCAAATGACCAGCATCGCACACTTTAACACTGTTATTATTATCTATGAATCCAATCATAACGTTAGTTCAATCTCCACTGACGAAACACAGCGGTGTCGACACTGAGACTTATAATATTAACTTCATTTAGAATAATCCAACACTTTAGCTATTACATGTTGGTACTTGGCTTTTTTGAAGTCCTGTTATTTATTAACAATGCTCCTATCTGTAATGGTGTAATTGATCTAAGAGATTCTTCTATAGTTGCACTTATTAGATGTTTAATTTTGGTGAACTGCTGATAAACACACGATTCGCATAAAATATGTATTGCAATAATAATAATCGCGGGCAACCGCTGGATCCACATCGCTCAAGATCGCAGCGGGTGGGCGTCTTTGAGGGAGGCCTATGTCCAGCAG